>CAMRHE010000272.1:600000-820000 GCA_947044405.1 Leptodactylus fallax
CCTTCTGTCTCTTCATGTCCCAGACAGACTGGATGATGTTGAGATCAGGGTTTTGTGGGGAAAGGTGGAGGGTTGGTTAGGCTTGGCTAGGGCCATATCTTCACTTCCAGGAAATAAAATATTAACACTTCTATTTTTGACAGCATTCTTATTTTCCAGTATTTTTTCCATAGTTTTTCTACAGTATTGGACATGTATAACTCATACAAAACTATGCAAAACTTTGAAGCCAATCAGCTTCTTCTCAATGGAGAATCAATGGTTTCAGCAAATCAAGAGCAAGCAAAGGAGGAACCTTGCTAGTAAGTGCCTGTTGTTTCTTTGTGAGTATCATTAGTCCAATATATTCAAAAATTCAATAAAAAATATGGGGCAGATTTCTTATTAAGGCTACAATTTGACCCTGACTTAAAATGTGCCAAAATGTGGTGTATTTGGCACATTTTGCAGCATTTACATGCATTTTCATGCATCTAGTTAGAGATGAAATGTTGACTCGCTCAACTATTTGGAGAGGCTTTATAGAAACGAGGCACAGCTTTGAGGAGACAGGGGTTTGGCTTAAATGCAACAAATTGCTTCAAAATTTTTGCATAAAATTTTGGCCCAAAGTATGCCAACTAACAGATGGTATTAATTTAGACTAGACAGTCTAAAGATGCACCAGATTTATAATCCAGCATTAGCCGCACATTTTCACATTGCCTGTTTTAGGGAACATTAACTTGTGGAATATGGCGGACGCTGACAAAATAGGTGTCCAGCTGGGTCTTGCCGCAGAATGAATAAATAATACAACTTGGGAAAACACAAGCAATAATGTGATCTAAAAATATTTATGGTGTAATAATGGTGATATTTATTGTGCACTTAACTATAAAGATAACGTCTCATGCAATGTGCCTCTGCCATTTTAATCTGCTACAAGATCTACAGTACAAAGAAAGTTTGCAACCTAGGGTTGGTTCACACTAGTGTTCAGGGACTCCGTCCTCCATTCCGCTTGGAATAGGTGGAAGGAAAAGACCTTTCTCTCTGACGATTTCAGGCGAAACCTGGCGGACCCCATTATAGTTTATGGGATCTGCGGGTTTCCGCAGGTAACCGCCTTTTTAGGGGTTACGGTTTCTGTTTTTCGGGTCCCCAAGTGGACCCGAAGAACGGAAACCCGAATGCTAGTGTGAACCTAGCGTAACTGATGGTTTCCTTTTTCCTCATTCAAATTAAAAATTGTTACCATTGCTAATCTGATATAGGGCATGCTGTTGATACGCCTTTCTGCAGTGCATCCTAAAACCTAAAGACAGAAACCTTGTACTGGCTAACTAAATAAGATGATAATAGCTTTCAACACTACTTCGGTTATTTTCATCGTGGTACCATGCCTAAAGAAGAGAGGCAAGTAGTCTTGAAAGCTAGCTATTCTCACTACTCTGTTCTACCTACTGATTAATACAGTGCAAAAATTTTTGCCATTCATTTAAAAAGTGAGGAGTCTAAGTTGTACATTTTCAGTTTAAAGATCTGCTCTGTATGCATTCAAAAATTTCAAAAAATTTTTAACGTAATCTAAGGACTCATGCACATAGTGTTGCCTTCTGCATGGAGTCTGTATTCGAGCACATGATATCCTAATGGTTCTTCTTGCTCTGCGCTATGGCGCATCTAGAGAATATCTCCATCTGATGGAGCATGGAGCCCAGGCTATAGATGCCATACAACAAAGATCCATAATATATGAAAAGGATCCTCTTCATTTTTAGTATTTACATTTTTATAAGCCAGAAAATGTCTAAAAATAAAATCAAAGGGTTTATCCAAGATGTAATTTTATTGACTTTTCCTTAGGCTATGTCGTTAATATGAGATCAGTGGGAGTCGGGAGTCTATCACCCACCATCTCCACTAGATGTTTTCTACACAGTTTACAGAGCTGGAATCCTCTACATTGCAGTGAGTCAGCCACGCTGTTGCAGCTCAGCTCAAATGAAATAGATTAGAATTCAGGATAGAGAATAAAAAGGAAAATGAATGTGGATTTTTTACAGTGATACCCTAGTGAAGAATCAAAACAAGCTTGTTCCATCTATTTTGAAGGGTAAGTTATTAACATTTTCATTTTTTTTCTCTTTGTTTCAGTGCTAAGTGATTTGGTCTCCTAGAGCAGTAACTTTATAGATCTCCAGTAATTCCTAATGTGAATATGGCTCATTCACATGCTATGACCTGTGCATGGGTTGTATGTTTAGTGCCCAAAACAGAATAGGATACTATCCTAAGACATCAGGATAGTCTTCCCCCAAAGAAAAAGGTCAAATATGTTACTGAACGGCACTAGACAATTCTTAGGGAGAAGACACATAATGCAGTACTTGCCGCACGCTGTTCTGTGCCACCAGTATTTTTAATCACATTGTTAAAATATATTTATTATTGCTTGTTCTTCTGCTAACAGGTTTATCCATAAAACTGCATGGCCTGTAACAAGTAAAAAGCTATAATAAATAAATGTTTATCACCTTCGCAATATGTGACACAGATGTACATTATAATGTCAGGTGGGGGAGAGATCTGAGAGGCTGGGCTCTCTCCGTATACAGCAGGTGCAGGGTATACTATACAGAAGGCTCCTGCAAGTAGGAGATGCGAATGGTGCCAGTGCAAATTGTGACTGTTTACTATTTAGATGATTAGCCCTTTTCAGCTAATTTGCATATGACTTTAACACCGATTTTCCTGAAAGTGGAGCTGCAATGAAAAATAAGAAAAGCATCTTTGGAAAGTGTGGAAAACCCCCTACAAGGAACTGTCATTAGTTTGATATCAATTTTCTTGCTGGCAGACTCCATTTAAGAAAATGGCTCAATGGAGTTTTTTTTTCCATTCCAAATTTTTTATGGACTTCCAGTACCTTGTATACAATATTAAATTGTGCCAGTAAAACGTACAATGTCGCACAGAAAAAAATGCCATACAGTAATGTGAAAGGGAAAAGTTATTGACTTTGGAAGGTGAAGAGGATAAAAGTAATTCAAAAAGTTTAAAAAATTTGAAAATTTACTGCATTAGGGATTACAATGTAATTGAAAACACCAGTGTGTTTCAAGTGCCACATTGGGGGTGATTTATTAAGCAAAATGGATCAGACTTATGGGGTATTTTGCACAAAAAAAAAACTGTCTAGCATGCTGTGTGCCACATTTATCAAGTTTTTTAGATACTTTTTAGACACTTTTCAGACATGAATGAAAAGAGGGTGTGGCCTCACTGGAAAGGGGCGTGCCCTCACTTGTGCCACTGTGCAACAAAACTACAATTGTGCCAAGAGCTAATAAGCCAACTAGTAGGAGGTGTAAACTTAGACTAGACAGTCTAAGAATACTCCAGATTTGTCAAACAGCATCAGACACTTTGATAAATTTGGTGCAGTTTAAGACTGTCTAGTCTGAGTTTGCACTGTTTAGCTTTTAGACAGTATTAGTATATCTGGGCCATTGTGTGTCATCTTCAGCCTCACAGTTCTTTTCATTGGAGGTGAAAAAATTGGTTATGCTTTGTTAGCAATTTAATACACCGATGTAGGGGCAGCACGAACAGGTTAAAGGGAACCTGCATTGCAGTCTGCAGGCAGCATGCTATAGAGCAGGAGGAGCTGAGCATGTTGATGTATAGTTTTGTAGAAAAAGATTCAGTATAACCTGTCATTAATCCATTGAAATTTTTGCTCGTTCTTTGCTATGAAATCAAGTAGGCGGTCCTATCAGTTACTGACCGCCTCCCTTCTATGACATGCATACAGAGACAGCTGTCAATCACTGATAGGACCGCCTCTTGGACTTCATAGCAAAGAAAAATTTTGATGAATAAAATATAATTTATACTGAATTTCCACACAAACCTATACAGCGATTTGCTCAGCTCCTCCTGCTCTATAACATGATACCTGCAGATTGCTATGACCTGGTATTCAGCAGACGATGTATTCAGTTTTTATCTACTGGAGACCTATTAGCTGGTCTGTTCTTCATTCTTGTAATATACTTTTACATATCTTGAACATTAATCCTGGAAATTCAAACTTTAGGCAGAGGTTCAGAGACATATTTTATTAAATAAGTGGTGTATAGACCTATAGAATGTGCCTAGATAAAGTAAGCAGATGTGCTCTTTTAGTACAATTTAGGTTTACACTACAGTATAATAGGATTTTTTTTTTTCTAGAACCTGGACACAAGATTACCAGAATCCATTCATCTTGGCCATCAGCCAAACATGCTTTGTAAATTTTGTACAAAACCTTCTAATAAAATCGAATATAATAATGGCTATAAGACTATATCTCATACCCTTCCTAAACGTTGAAGGTGGCAAAAGTTTATGCAAATTTTTTGACTACTCATATTCTACTATGCTCATTTCTGCTTCTTCCTCCTTATTATATCTATAGTTTTCATTCACATAAGGAAACTAAATCCTATGTGTCTGATGTTGGCTATCTAGTTCGAGCCCACAATGGAAGTGCTAACAACAGTTAGCTACTTTTCCGATCTCTCATTCCTAATTTTCATAGTTTAATGAAGTAATAGTTGAAACTGGTTAGATCATTTAATAATTTGTTTGAAATACGTGGCCCTAGAAATGTGGCTTGCTGTCCTGTGGAACAGATGCAACTAGTGAATTCTCTGTTCCTTGCTGTCTTTTTTTTTTTTGCACTTTCTTTCGAGTCATCATTCATTAAAACCAGGTCATTTGGAGGTATATTAACAATGAGGCTTACTTACCATTTATGTCGATTCCACCCCCCCGACCCGACCCTTAGGTTCTTGCTGGCACCAACTGCTATGCCTGACCCCACTCAGTAGTCATCTTCAGAAGACACATTCTTCGCAGTCTCCACCAACAGCCGTTGCTTACAGATATGGTGTGGTGAGAAAATCTCTTCAGTTTCCTAGAATGGCTGCCAAAGTGTCTGTCCCCTCTCCAGTATGAGAATCTACATCACCTGACCAAATATTAGACTCAGAAATGAGGACTTTCCTGAATAAGGGTCCCCACTATGCAGCACATTAGGGTGCTCCCCATTTAAAATGTGAACCCATATAAACAGGACTTTTATCTTGGGAGACTGGCCTCCCTTTCACCACCTCCCTACCTGTCTTAAGAAGAATCAGAGATACTACTAGAATGCAGATTAGTCGCCCTCCTGATGGCCCACTTCCCTTCTAAGCAAGATGTGTACTCCTTGGTACCAAAGGTGATAAATGTCTGATTGTTGGGGGCCACACCTTTAGAACTTTCTCACTAGGACAGGGGTTCCAAGTTCTCATTCCTCTTTTCATCATGATGGCTCAGGACCCCCATTTAAGTGATCGTGTGGGTTCCAGATGTCAATTATAGGACACCCCTTTAAATTGGCAAAAATGAAAGACTTTCTCCAACCTGCTTTGTCTTCTTCTGATCACTACCACATGTCTCACAGTAATTTTCTACTTATTGATGACCTGGACGACAAAACTAGAATTTTTTTTAACAATGTGTTTATTGAATTTTCACAGTAACAGAGAACAATAAAGTGCCACATTGAATCATTATTAATAAAGGTGATAGAGCCAAATAGTAAAATGATACAATTAGATTAAAAACACACAAAGGAATATAAAGAGTTTTATCAATTAGATGGGCAGAGTCATTGAGAACTAAATCAGGTAAATCTAGTCTCTCTTTTATTAAATTGCATGGGCTCCTGAAATCCATACCTGACTTATACCGATGAATAGTACAAGCATAACAATTTGACAGTAAAGTAAAGTTGCTCCATAATTTAGGACAGATATGAAAACCTTGGGGACTGGCTTAGAGGGTCACACCTTTTGAGTGACTCTACTGACCCACAACCATGTGTCAATGTGTTGGTTCTCCCTGGTCAATGTCTCTCCCCATAATTTAAATCTCACAGACAAAGAGGTGAAATTTCCCAAGGGATTGGAACTTTTCTTAAATTTGGCACCAACATGTGTGGTCCTTCGAGCTGTATACCCCAACAGAAGTCCAGGGGAACCATCCATGATGAGCTCTGGTCTAAATAATTGGGGAAAGCCCTTGAATCCACAGGGAGTAAGACAATTAACTCTTACTGTGCCTTCCCACTTGTAATGACTTTGTTCAGGTATTGTTCCCCAGTTGACTCTGCCCATTAGTCGGGTTTAGTCTGTCCTGTGACCCCCAGTGAGCCACAGGTGGCCAGGAGTAAGTGAACACAAGTGTGACAGACAGTAGTGAGTTTGACAGGTAATGGGTGTGTACTGTTGTGTAGTGTGAACGTAAGGTATGGTGAAGTTAAGTACATTGGCAGGAATTGTAAGAGACTAAAGAGTAGTCCCAGATTGTGTGTCAGTGAATACAATAGGATGAAAGTATCTGAGAGTCCTGAGTTTATTAGAATAACTAAGGGGATAAACCACCCTTATCCTTGTGAAAAGGACTAACGTAGATAGATATAGACTGCTCTGAAGTATTTGTCACACTGTTAGTTCTGGTTGGTTCCTAGTACTATGGTTGGAATACAGAGTGGACTGGGACCAGATGAAGGTGTATCCAATAGCCAGGCTGGTCTAAGCCAGACAGTAGAGCCGTATCATCTCTGGGTGTTCACCAGTCCAAGGAGGCCTGAGAAGGTGGACCTCCTCCCTTGGTGGAAGGACGGACAGGACTATGGTGAGTTTGGTTAGAAGACAGTGTGGGTAAAAAACTGTAAAAAGTATGGGCAGAATGGGTATAAATGCCACAGAATCTGAAACATTGAAGTGCAGAGTCCTTCAATAGAAGAGACTGGAATGGCAACCCCTTCTGCTCTTCCCTACACAGATAACATCATATGATACATCCATATAATGTTAACAATGAAGCAGGGCAGTACTGCTTGAATATGAGCTGTGTCTCAGGTCAGACAATTGTGTATCCACTACCCTAGATGAAGTGTATGTAGTGTGTAAAAGAGCTCTACAACACTGAACGTAATGTATTGGGTGCTCTGACTAGACTGGTATTTTAAAAGGAGTTTTATCAGTAACTTTAAAGGCTAAGTTAGCCGTATACAGACACATTTTCGAGTTACGACTACAATATTTACTTAGTTCTGCAGTGTGATGTAACACAAACAGTGCAAATCCTGGAAACAGAAAGGAAGGGGAAGTAAAAGTTGTGGATGCCATTAGCCTGTGAGATACATAGGAAGAATTTTGTCTCAATAGTATAGTAGACTAGTGAAAGTGATAAACTGATTACCACCATAAAGAGTACAGGGAAAGAATAAGACTGATGTTTGTAAGATGTCTATCTGCCGCCTGTCACTCCAACAAAGGCAGAACAACCATATGTATGACTAAAACAGCACCTACTGAGTACCTCCCAACTATAGAGTCTTGTGACGTAGATCAAAAAAATATTAAAAATGGGAGTATACTTCATTGTTTCTAGTGAATGAGAAGACTGTAGAATGGTTTATAGAATGGTACATGGCCTGCGTGCAGTAAATGACATAACTGTGTCTGAAATACCTGCAGTACTTTTCTATCACAATTTACCACCTCTGCTGATTTTTGCAGTTATTGATTTGGTTAATACTTTATTTTCTGTTCCGTGGAGAAAAGGAGCCAGCTGCCATTCACAATTCACGTATGATGCAACCAGAGGCATAACTTGAAGCTCCTGGGCCCCAATGCAAAATCTGTAATGGGGCTCCTCCCTACCTTGTGCCATTTAGAACAGTGGTATATTTTATGTGGCAAAGAGACCTTTGGGGGCCACTCAGGGTCCAGGGGTCAGTAGCGACTGCTACCGCTGCACCCACTATAGCTACACCCATGCTGGCAGCAATATTGCTGGATCTGCTTTCTTAGAGAGCAAAGAATTCACCAAAGCAATACAATCTGACCCTGGTGCAAGTTTTGTCCACATAAATGCCAAACCAACCCTCTTGCAGTATGTGGATCTCTCATCTTGTTTATATAATCTTCTTGTGAACACACAGGCTGACTATAGAGAAGATAATATGTCCCTCATGACATTCCTTGCTGAATATGGCTCAATGGGCTCACGCGATAAGATCAGATGCAGATAGAATGGCAGATTTTGAATACCCTTTCTGGTAAAATAAGTTTAAAACAATATATTTACAATACGAAGGAGAACAAATTGATTGTTTGGAACTTATGAAAACTTTTGATAATGTATATGAAGACCCCATTACTAATATAGACTTGGAGTTTTTTTAGATGGCTCTAGATATTGCCAAGATGGAACATATAAGACAGGATATGATGACTGAGGCAATGAAGAAAGGCACAGGAGGCAAAGTTGAAGGCACTTGTTTAAATGTACAAGTTGTCCAAAGGTAAGACAGTTTACATTTACAAAGACCCCAGGTATGTCTTTGGCATTGACCATGATTATGGCCCTATGTGGAGAAGCATAGATTTTGTTGGGTTCATGGGCAAACCTATAAACAATGCTGAGTATGGGAGATAGATGTTTGAGGCCCTGACACTGCCTTAACAGTTAGGTATCATAAAGGTGCAAGATCCCCCAAAAGAGACCACAATTAAAGCCGGAGGCAGGGTGACTGGTGAGGCAGCTAAGGCTGCTGCACTCCTCCTCTTGAAAGTAGAAGGGGTGCATGTAATGGGTCTGGAGCCAGGCCCAGCAGATATGGGTTTGCTTAAACAGCTGAAGGTCCAGTGCACAAAACACGAAAGGTAGAAAGCTGTGCCGTCCCCAGGCCTTGTACCTGGTGATGCCCTATTAGACATACAGCCCCAGGCATGTGTCTAGGGAAGGAATGTGTGATATAGTGTTTGCATGATGGGTGGCCCCGGATTCAGATTTGTACAAGGCTACATGATTTGCGCCTGCCATAACCAAGGCAAAACTGTGACAGTTGCAAAAAGACATATACTTAAAGCCATTTACCCATTTCACTGACTGCAGATAAACTATAGTCAACTACCCGCAGTTGGTAAATATAAATATGTCTTGGTATATGTGGACTTGTTCTTGGCCTGTAAAAACAAATGCTAAAACCACAGTAAAGAGACTGATAGTCAAGGTAATGTATAGCATTAGTGTCCTTGAAAGCACAGAAAGTGACAGGGGCACGCACTTTACAGAAGGAAAATTGTGAAAAGTAATGCAACATTTGGTTACAGTATAGAGCAGGCTATTGGTTGAAAAGACAGGCAAATCTTGGACAGAGTGATAACTCTATAACTATGTACTCAATAGCTCTATACGATGTTAGAATAATCTGTGGGCTAGGGTCAACACTTGCTCCTCTGATCATCATTCCAGCAGAGCCTGAGATCAGCCTCCCATTGAAGTAGGTATAGTGGGGCGCTAGCTTGGGGAGAGGGTTGTACCTTGGAATAAATCATTGACTTGGTATGCAAATCTTATACAAAGCAATTCAAATAGAGTTTCATGACTAGTAAAAGTGGCTCAGGAAGGAAGGCCTTGTAGGAAATAATGTAACTGACATGTCCCCCATTCTCCTAGTGGAGTGGGCTATAAGATATGTGGCTCCTCCCTAGATGGCCATCCTCTACCATCGCTTAACTAAAATACCCCAAATTTGCCAGTAGTGTATCAGGATCAGAAAAATGGATCCTTGCATCACTGAAGGAAGTCAGGATTGGGGTAAGTGTGACAGGGTATAGAATAAGACATTTACAACTGAGTTTGCCTGTGTAGCAAGACAGAGTGGAGCCTATGGCAGGGCGTAGTCACATGGAGGCCTCCATGGATGATGGAATCTATGATAGGCAAGACAATGGGATCCTGGAGAAACTCTGTGCTATGCATATCCAGGGTTTGGTGTTTTTATTTCTGCACCAGTGTACTACACATACCAGGTAAGCACAGAAGAATTAGAACTTAAGTTCCAAGTACCTAGTCCTCTGCCTTATTTTGCCCTACAAAGAAGGGAGCACTTCAGTCTGATTTGGCCCAGATAAATGATAGCTGGGTGGAGCTTAGGGTCTTAAAGAAGGAGGAATTTTGATCTGTAAGATCTAAGGAAGATACAAGATACACAACAGCACATTCATCTTCAGAATTGCACAATGACCAAACTACATAGAAAACCCCTTGGTCCATCTAACACAGTCAACCTGGATGATTTTAAGCAACGTCGAAGAAGTTCAATTGGTACAGTTGGGTCAAGTCTCTATGGAGAGGAAACTGGAAACTTAATTGCCTTAATTGCACCCATTTAATATTGGAGTCCTCCAATGACTGCAACAAAAGCAAAATGTTCATGGCTTCCAAATTAGAGAAGTTTATTTTGAAATTAGCGAGGCTTGTATATCAATGAAATGTGGTAGAAAGATTAAGGGGTTAGATGCAAAGTAGAAAAGATTGTATGCTGCCAAGTTGAAATGTTCCTCTGTTCTGACCTCTCATTGATTGTATAGTTTGCTGGCACTACTTCTTTTCCCATTGCTGTTAGGGTTGCTCAGGGTTCTCCTCTTTTCTCTCTACACAGTCCATATTGGACAAATTATCTTTTAGTGACATCTCTAAGCTAAATTATACAGTTTACCTCTTCCAGTGGAATTACCCCATACTACTATCTCTAATATCAAGAACTCGGTCTCTGTCTGAAACTGAATCTTGTGTTCCCACTAGCTATAACCTACCTACTATGGATATTCCCATTTTGATATGTGTTACTACCATAACTCATAAGCAACATGCCTACTGTCTTGGGGTTATGACCTGTATTATACTCAATCTCTTGCTCTTGCCACCTCTGCCTAAAAAGCATCTACAGAATCCACTATTTTCTTACTGTTAAGACAACCAAATCCCTTATTGTTGTCCTGTTTCTTTCTTGTTTTAACTAATTTAACTCATTACTCATCTATTTCCACCTCACTAAACTTATCTCTCTCCAATCTATCTTGATGACATCATCCAAGCTCTTTTTTATGCCTAAGCACCATACCAATGCCTCTACCCTTGCCATTCACTATGTTGGTTGCCCATTTCATGTACACTTTTTACTCTAATCCACAAAGCTTTCCATAGTGCTCTACTGCTCTTTATCTCCTCCCTCATCTCTGTTTGCCACCCTATCCATTCTCTACATCCATCTCAGACTTCCATCTGTACAGCTCAGTTTTTCCATAGTAATATTACTTACTTTTATCATGTACTTTATTATTTTTTTGTACCTCATTGTTTTCAATCAAAAATTTTAATAAAAAAAAATTTGGTCCAGAGAGTTTTGTAGATAATGGTGGGCAGTTTTAACATGCTTGTTTATTCTCCCTTGATGTCATAAGTCTGGGAAACATACAACACAAAAGATGATTGACTGGCTAAAGAAATCGGCAGGTTTGCCCTACTTTGCTCTTATACATATGGTCACTTTTAGACAGGGCTAGATGGCAGAATTGTCTTTGTAATATTTGTCAACCTGGCTAGTTGTCACCGGTGCTAGTAATTATCAACAATCTGGGTGTGGTAGAATGAAAAGTTGCTAGACTAGAAAATTATAATTATCATAAAATATCTCCTTATGTGCAGATGACATACCATTTTTTTGTTTTTTTGCCAGATGCTGGATCAACCCTTGATACTTTGCTAGATGAAATTGAGGCCAATGAGATGTGCTGGTATGTTCTGGTTCTGAAGTCATTGAACTATTATATAAGGCTGCACATGTCATTTAAGATTTATCATTAGATGTAAATCTGTAAAAGAGAAATTGGCCCTTCCCTTAAGACAGCCATATTGGAGGCACACACTTCCATCAGCAGAGCGTGTATCTTATTGCAGATGAAATAAATTAGAGTTAATTTACAGAGAAATGTTATAGATCATTACAGTCTCTAGTAGATGAAGAAGCACAGCCCCTCCCCTAAAAATCAAGAAGTTACAGGAAATTATGTATTTGTCTGTGTACCCTATCAATGTGTATCTTATCTGTGTGTACAGTGCATGGTTTTACTATTCAGCCTTTAGTACAAAAGAATTATCACAAAATTCTTCACCTTCTAATGATAATGTGATGGCTCTGCTTATTCCATACCATTCTATAAAGCAAAGCTGTCAAGTGAGCTTCAGACAAAAAGTGTAGTGTCAGTCTACTGTGACTGCTCTAGTGATCAGTGTGAAAAATGAAATATTTTTCACTGGACTTTTTATGTGTAATTTAATAAATATAATTTAACAACATCAAAAGTTAGATTATGTTTATATTATATCCTTTTTTAACACTACTTTTCCTTTGAGATCCAAAATTATCAATGAAGATTCCCCTATGACTCTGTTATGGAGAGATGCCCTGATCATTCAGCCAATAGATATGTTATGGCTATGATCAGCCTAAAATTTTTCTGTCCCTATCTCTGCATTGTTAATAATAATATATCTTCCTATCTGCAAATATTCACAATAGATGATAGACTAATACAATACTAATAAAATCAGCAAACAATATTGACATCTGTGCCTGGGTTAGAGGCACCCTGAAAGCTCTCCTTCTGGTGTCACAGTGTTCATTTGACATTTCTAAGAAAGAATGTCACGTTTTATTTGAGTCTACATCATGCTGAATACATAAAAAATATCTCTGCGTGCCTCCATATGAAATAAAAGTCATATGGGCATACACAGGACTCATAAACCTAACAGGGTGTGAAATATAATACAGACATGAGTATTTTTGGACACTTTTAGGCTGAAGCCCCATGTTGTGTATACCCAGCTTTTTTTGTTGCAGATTTTGTTGTGGTTTTTTGAGCCAAAGCCAAGAATGGCTACAATAGGAATGGTAAATATATAGTAAGATCTTATACTTCTATCTTCTGCTCAATCCACTCCTGGCTTTAGCTCAAAAAACTGCAGCAAAATCTGCAACATTAGTAGCCTTAGCCTTAGAATCATTTCTTTGATTGAAATGTATGCACTTTTGGCATAAAATAATTTGTATTTAATTTTTTAACTTTTTTTTAAAGTTGTGACAAATATATACAGATAAGTACTAAAAATATAAAATGTATCATAGGAGTGACATCATACAATACGTCACACAAGTTAGTAGATATACAAATGTTTAAAAGAACTTCTGTGAGATTTTGTAAGAGTCAATCATGCTTCAGACTGAGGCCCCACGTTGCAGAAACGCAGCTTTTTTTGTTGCAGACTTTGCTGAGGTTTTTTGAGCTAAAACCAAGAGTGGCTACAAAAGGAATGGGAAATATCAAGAAAGTTCTTATACTTCTACCTTCTGCTCAATCCACTCCTGGCTTTGGCTCAAAAAACCGCAACAAAAAAAGCTGCGTTTCCGTAACATGGGGCCTTAGCCTCAAGTAGGATATTGTATAGATGTTAACAAAGAAGGAAAAAATGTTAGAGGTAGGTAGGTACAGTAGGAAGTGACCAGGAAATCTGAAGGAGTGTAACAAAGGCCTTTGGACACAAGCCACTTCACAACTGGTTACTCAGTCAGAGAGGGGGATAGTCTTCATCTTTGATCGTCATCCATCTAGTCAAAATAGAGATGAACTTGATGACAGCTAAAATAGTTATTGTATTTGGATTATATTAAAATTGTTCAACCATTTGTCTTCTGCAGTGTGCATGTATTATCATACATTGCAGGATGCTCAGTCCTGTTCAATTTAAAATCTGTCAGACAAGCTCTGTCTGTCGCCTCTCTCTGTGTCTTTCTGCTCTTCTGAAAACTCATATAGCTAACATCCCTTTTTAAAGTTTATGTATTTAGCTGTAAAGATGTTAGCATAGAATTATGTTCAGGAGAGCAATGAGCTTGAACTACAGACCGAGCCAACTGAGACTTTGCCTGAAGGATTTTTCACTCAGGAGACTGATCAGCCTGCAATGTATGATTATACATGTAGGCTGCAAAAAGCAGATGATTTAACATTTTAATAAAACCCAGTTACAAAAATTAATTTTTAGCTAAAATACATACACTTTAGGAAAGATTGCTCCAAAAGTGTCTTTAGCCTGTAAGGTTATGTATGCTTAAACAGGGGTGCAGTTATAGGGGGTGCAGCCACAGCATTCGGTCATGGCACAGTCATGACGTGGTCATGAGACGGCCATGAAGCCATCATGGTGCAGATGAATACTAGGCAGTCATGCCAGCAGCCACCTTATTCTAATAAAATGCATTACAAAAATGGTTATTGGGTGTTCGGTAGCATGGTTTTACAGGATGCAAGTCAGCCATTAACCAGAAACACGCAAAACAGAATCAATTTGACTTTGGCAATTGAAAAATTGTAAAAACTTCAAATAGCGGCAGTAAAGGGTTATTCAGAACAATCCATAAAAGAAAACTTACAGTGCTAAGAGTATAATGGCATGAATGGCTTGATGCAAATGTCCATGTAATTCTTGCAATTAGATATTTTAATTGGCAAGGCAACCAGATTTGGCTGATCGGTTACTACAGGTTTTTTTGATTTTTACACAACAAATGGCGAAAAACACTGCAGCCGAATGTTACAGCTTGCTCAATAGGAAAAAAGGAAGTCTTACATGCATTGGGACAGATTTATCCTGACTTGTACGCTACCTTTCTTGCGCAAAAGACTAGAAAAGTTGCAATTTGTGGTTTTTGCACAACAATTGCAACTTTTGTTCATTTGATGCTCCAACTGACACTTTTTAAAAAAGTGGACAAAGCAGGGCGGGAATGAAGCTGGGCCAGGGCAAGGACTCCTTGGCCTGACAGATTTATTATAACTTAAGTTATAGCTGAAGCCATATGCTAGTTCCTGACTGGCATAAGTTTCTATTACGGCACACAGCACCTCTTGTAAAGCGCCTAAATTATTAAAATACCACAGATTCTTAATAATTCTGGCACATCTCATGCAAGTGCACAAAGGGATTAAGACTGGCTCAGCCCCACTGTGTTTTTTCTTCCAGGTTTTTTTTTTTGAGCATTTAGGCTGAGGCCCCACGTTGCGGGAAACACAGCTTATTTTCGCACATTTTGCTGCGATTTATTGAGCAAAGCCAGGAGTGGATTTAACCGAAGGGAAATGTCTAAGGCCCCTTGTAAACAACCGTGTGCGGGCCTCCGGCTGTGACTGTACAGCATGTCCAGTGCACGGGCGGTACACGGATGTTATCCATATGCTGTCCATGCACCAGCCATGCTTCCTCGGCTCCATTCATTCAATGAATAGTGGCTACAGAAGCACGGCCACAAAACCAGACAGGAATAGGACCTGTTCTGAGTTTTGTGGCCCGGACTGTCGGCCCGCACACTGATCCGTGTAATACACAGTCATGTGCATGGGCCCAGAGAAATGACTGGTCAGTGTGCTATCCGGGAAAAACCATCTGCGAGAGGGGCCTTAGAGCTTCCTTTATATTTTCCATTCCTGACTTTGGCTCAAAAAATCACAGTAAAAACTGCAACAAAAAATACTGCGTTTCCACAATGTGGGGTCTTACCCTAATGCTTTTTACCAAAATGCAGCATGCTCTAAGTCTAGCGCTTTTTTTTTTCAGACATTTTCGTGTTGTTTTCATTGTATGGAAGAAGTCATAAAATACACCTTAAAACGATGTGTGCACAAAATCCAGCAACATAAAAAATGCCCCTAAAACTTTGTGTGACAGCGCCCTAAAAGTGGAATTTTCTTCTCTTTATGACATAAATGTATCATTTCTTTTCCTACTCTCAATGCAATTTTTGAATTGTTAGTAAATTTACAATTGTATTTATTCACAATTAGCAATCAAGATTAATTAAGGTGGCGTGAGTCATATTCTGAATATGGTTCATCTGGTTCATCCATTGAAACTGGTTAGAGCAGGGCTCATCTGTTGAAACTATATATTCCCGTGTGACAGCTCTTGATGCAGTTTTAGAGCCAAAAATTGCAAAAGAGAGTAGAAGTATCAGTCTTTTCTTCTCTTTGAATTCACTTCTATCTTTGACTCATAAAACTGTATCAAAGGTTCATGAGGCTAAGGTTACATAAAAACTGGTTACATAAAATAAGGTTACATAAAAACAGCTTTTTTGTTGTTGCAGATTTTGCTGCGGTTTTGAGCCAAACGCACTGGTGGCTACAAAAGGAATGGGAAATATAAAGGGGGCTGTTATACTTCTCTATTATGCTCAATCCAATCCTGGCTTTGGCTAAAAAAAAAAAATGCAGCAACAAAAAAAGTAGCTTTTCCGTAACGGGGGGCCTTAGCCTAAAACTGCCATTGAAGGACTTAGCACTTATTCACATGACAGCGCTGTTTGTCACAGACCTAATGTGTAAATTACACTAGACAGTGCTAAACTGTGGCAGATTTATCAATGCGTCTGATGCTATTTGATAGATCTAGTATGTCTAGTCTAACATTACACCATTAGTTGGCTTAAAAATTCTTGCATTTTTCCCACAGGGTGTCGCAACTCAGGCCATGCCCCTTTCTCATGAGGACATGCTTTTACTCAATTGGCCATGGTCCTTTTTCATACATGTCATAAAAGTGAGTGTCTAAGAAGTATCTAAAATACTTGATAAATGTGGCGCACAGCATATTAGATTTTGTGGCACAAATTATGCCAGAATTCTGGCGCATTTCTTGAAAAATCTTCCCCATTCTTTTTAAATTACCATTTGATAGCCATTTTTTACTATTATGTCAATAAGGCCTAAGGCCACATGCACATGAATATTGTAAAAAACGGCTATAGAAAACAGATGAAACAGTTTTACCCAATCCACTGATCTGGTTATAACAGCCATCACTTGGACGTTAAGAAAACGGACCCATTGACTTGTATTGGGATCAGTCTGGCTGTGAAAACCACCAAACATAGGACATGTCTGTCACTGTTCACTAAAACGGCTTTCTATAGGCTTCCATTGTTCTAAAAACAGCTCAAAATCAACAATAGACGACCTCAGAAGGCACAAGCTGAAGTTTTTACAATGGCCCTCAAAGAGCCCTGCATGCATGCCCAGGAATCTCACAGAACTGGAAGACACTTGTAAGGAAAAATAGATGAAAATCCCTCAAACTAGAATTGAAAGACTCTTGGCTGGCTACAAAAAGTGCTCACAAGCTGTGATACTTGCCAAAGTTCTACTAGGTACTAACCATGGAGGGTGCCCTAACATTTGCTTCAGGCCCTCTTCCTTTTTTGAAAATGAAGAAAAAAATGTAAATAATTTTTTTTGCTTAAAATACAAAGGGAATGGGTCATTTTAAAGTTTATGCCTTTTAGAGGTCATTTCATTATCAACTTGCTTAAACATCCACAGTAACAATAATTTTGACCAGGGGTGCCCAAACATATGCACGTCACTATAAATGTATACCCATTCATTTCAATGTGTTTATCGAGATGTCCGTGTTGTTTTGTGGACTATAGATCTGCAAAAATCTACAGAAGAGCAACTTTTTTTTTTTCAATGATCCATGAAAATCTAAGGGTCCATGAAAAAACATTTTCCTGGGCCCAGAGATCTAAGAGGTATAGAAGATGAAACAGAAAAAAATTGATTTACTTTTTACAGACGTGAAAAGCGGATCCAATGAGCAGGGTGGGGTGTTGTCTGCGAATAGCACGGACCTCGTGTCTGCGAATGCGGACTTGTGAATAATGCCTTAGACGTAAAGATGCCCTCTATTTATCAAGCACAGTGTAACAGTTTGATAAATTTGGTGCATATAAGTTATTGTTTGTATGATGAATTAATGAAAAGTTGTACAATTTTCCAATATACTTTCTATATCAATTCCTCACAGTTTTCTAAATCTCTGCTTGCTGTCATTCATTCTGCTTACTCCCAATGGATAAAAATCAGTCCATGGTCATGTGATGTACAGTCCTTGGTCATGTGATGTACAGTCCATGGTCATGTGATGAACAGTCCTTGGTCATGTGATGGACACACAGGTGCACAGCTCATTATAGTCACAGCACAGTAATCAGACATCTGCCTGGTAACGAGCTGTGCACCTGAGTGTCCATCACATGACCATGGACTGTCTATCACATGACCATGGACTGTATATCACATGACCAAGGACTGATTTTTATCCATTGGAAGTAAATAAAGAATAAATGACAGCAAGCAGAGATCTAGAAAGCCACAATGAGTTGATATAGAAAGTATATTGGAAAACTGCCAATCTTTTCACTACACAAATAATAACATTTATTTACTGAAACTGGACAACCCCTTTAAGACACAATTGTGGATGTGCATTCCTACATTTCACCCTACATTGACTAAAATATGGCTCTGCAATAGAAAATTTGTGAAAGGCAGAAACGGCTTTACCACTGATCCTCTCTACTTACAACACATGATACAATTTCAGCCTCCTGTTACAGTAAGACATCACTAGAGCATGCACCCTTTAGACCCCCAAGAACTTTATCATTGACCCCTTCACATCCCAGGACCACCAGGCACTTTAGTATTTCCCAATAATTGCTATTTCTGCACTGAATGATTGTATTGTGTCGGTATTGTATAAAAATTGGTTCACAAAATATGATTAATTTTTAGTGGTAAAAAATCATTTAATTCCTAAACATATCTTTGGCTGTGAAACCCCAAACCCCAAAATGTTTTCTGATATATTGTGAAAAAATTTAAATAAATTATAAAAATAAAATAATAAAAAACAAAAATAGTAAAAATATATATAAAGTAAATACCCCTCCTTGCCTACAGCCTTTGTTTTATTTCTTTGTCTCTTTACTTCCCATTGTGACCCATTGTGACCCACTGAGGGCAAAGGACATTTCATCAGGTATCTGCTATATATTTTCCATACAGTTGTCATTCACCAAAATCATGGACTACACCATTAAAGCATCTGTTCCATCATGAGCTCAGCTCCAGTAGGATAGAGCAGTGATCTTTAGTCTACAGTGCCTGCAGTAGTCTGAGGTAGTCTGAGACACACCTCCTGTCCCTTCATTGGCTCAGGCTGCTGCTCTGCTTCTGTAGATAGGCTGTATAAACACAGCTCAGCAGGAAGTCAGTACACGGGAGCAGATTATCTCTACATTGTTGCATACATATTGAGAGGAATCCTTAGTAAGGGGGAGCCTGGAGGATTGCTTTAAAATTTTACAACGTGGTGATTCACATTAACAACCCTTGTCTATATGTCTTATGATGGTAGAGGGGCTGCTCTGAAAACACCAGCCCATCCATGTACTACATGAGAGACCATTCAATTGAGTGGCACTATATAATTATCTCCTTGGTAGCCATTGTTGGGAAAAAATATGGTTGGCGTTGGTTTTCCTCAATGATTACAGTTGATCACTAGAAGTTAAACTGGCCATGCATATTAAATTTTAGACTGCTGAAGTGTCAGATTTTAGACTGTCTGCTGTTGGTTGGTCGTACATAAACCAACAACAGTTTGCCCCATACAGCTGACCATCAACCAAAATTGGTCAGAACCAGAATCTATTGTATTGCATTTTCTTGGTCATCTGTCTGCCATGATCTGTTATGTATGGGCTGACAGACTTGTGGGAGATTTGTGTATTGTGGGCATGTGTGACTGTCATTTTCTGTTTTCAGCACTTCATTAGCATTGAATGTCTTTCATCTGTTAATTTTCCACATTTCTGGGATAGTCGAATGTTCGTTGAAAAGTTTGTGGTTGTTGATGTGTTTAGGAGAATGAGCCGTATATGCAACCAACCATAGTTCATTTCAGAGGAGCGATGGCAGTCTAAAATCTAATATGTATGGCCAGCCTAAGTCCTACAGGACTGAAATACTGCAGATTTGTCATGTAGAGAATCCCAAGTCTTAGGGTGGGTTCACACTACCGTTGATGTCCGTTCTGATAGTGTCCATTAAAAAAAAAAAAGGACACCTATTATAACAGACATTAACAGACACTAACTGATGTTAATGTGTCCGGTTTTTTAACTGATCCATTTAATGGACACCTTAGCATTAGTTAGTGGCCGTTTTTATACTGTCTGTTTTTTTGCTTTTTTTTTTTGTTTCTGCTTTCTGAGCATGCGCAGAAAAAAAACGGACAGTAATAACGGACAGTATAACAGACAGAGTGGAGTTCACTTTTTGCTTTGTAAAGAGTTAAATCTCTGTCAAATCCGTAGCATTTCCTGAATAAAATATTCCACAGAAAACATACAATTTCCGCTAAGAGTTAAATCTCTGAAGATTGCTGCAAAAAATTGGGGTGTTTCAGTCCTGTGGGAACATACCATTAGGGAAGTCTGAAGCTGTAGAGATCAGCTGTTTTAAAATGTATTTAAGGCTAAGGCCCCACGTAGCGAGCAAAAAATGCTGCACAAAAGACCGCGAGTGGAAACGCACCACGTTTTTTTTTCCACAGAAAGTCCACAGAGTTTTCCTGTTATACCTGTATGAAAAATGGCAGTGTTTCTGCAGGTATAATTGACATGCTGCGGTTTTTGAAAACGTGGCTTTTTCCGCTGCAGATTTTTTTTTCTGCAGTGTGTAGATGGGATTAGCCAGATTTCCATCCACTTTGCAGGTAATGTAAAATGTTACGTTTTTGCTACGTGGGGCCCCGGCCTAGAGTTGACTTTGTGAGACAACCCCTTTATGGTATAGTGCTTATAATTACTTTTATAATTCCTAGTATTATATTTTAAGGTATTTAATATTTTTCCATGTGCAGAATTGTACAATATCTGACCTATATTTAGTTTAGTCAGGCAAATGGGGCAATTGTGTACATTACTAGCCGTAGCTCATAGATGGTGCTTAGAGTTTTTTCTTAGCTTATCCACTCTCTATCCTTCTTACGCTCGGTTCACACTAGCATTCAGCTTTCCTTTCTTGGGGTCCACTTGGGGACCCCAAGAACGGAAACCTAATCCGCTTAAAAAGCAGTTACCCGCAGAAACTCGTGGACTCCTAGACTATAATGGGTCCGCCCGGTTTTCGCCGAGTTTTTGACCAAAAAATGCAGAGAGAAAAGTCCTGCTTGAGGACTTTTCTCTTCGCATTTTTTTAACCGGATTCGGAGATGGAAACCCCCGAATATAGAGGAGGCGCAGGTGTGAACCTAGCCTTAGGGACAGGGTGCCACAAAGCTGCCTCTTGGACAACATTTGTTTCCTTCAGCACTGTGAGTAAAAGCTTGGTGATATAATATAGCACTATGTAGAAGTGCTTTGGTTTTGGTGTCATTGGTCTTCTATGCAGGCATGTCATTATACTTTGCACTTTATGTATTTTTTAAATATATTATGTATTTCCAGTAGTTATTAAAGTAAAAATGCAAAAATGTATATTTTTAAGATCTGTAAAGTGATCTGGATACTATGCAAAGGTTTTAGGCAGGGGTGGAAACAATGCCGCAAAGTAAGAATGCTTTACAAAAAAAAAAAAATTGAAGTGTTAATAGTTTATTAACAATGAACAAAATGAAATGAAGACAAAAAGAAAAATGTAAATCAAATCAATATTTGGGGTGAGTGTCTTTTGCTTTCTATCAATTCTTCTCAGTACACTTGCAGATAGTTTTTGAAGGAACTCTGCAGGGACATTGTGTGCTCCAATCCTTCTGTCTCTTCATGTCATCCTAGACAGACTGGATGATGGTGAGATCAGGATCTGTGGGGCCGGATCATCACTTCCAGGACTCCTCCACGAAAGGGAAAAGGTCACACCAAATATGATGGGATTTTCATTCTCAAGTCATCATTTACTTCATTTTGTTAAATGAAAAATAAACTACTAACACTTCTTCATCTGAAAGCATTCTTACTAGACAACATTTTTTCCACACTTACCTAAAACTTTTGCACAGTGTAGCAGATCTCCTAAAAGATATAAAAAAGATACTTCCAGGTTTATTTTGACCCCTGGAATGAGGTCCTTGTGTCTACCTGAGAAAAAGATTCTGAGAGTCCCCTCCAAAACATGTCCACTAATGTAAACCTTGTCATCATTGCACATATAGGAAATTTTATCAATAAGAGCAGATTTCGGAGTTTTCTGGGTCTCAATATTATGTTAGAGCTTGAGTTCAATGGATGATTCTGCAATTTTGCACAAAGTCAAAGTGTAGCCCTTGACTTCTCTACCCAAATAGTGACCATATGATACTTATATACACTCTAGCCCTCCATTGGTATAATAGGGACCCACTAACCTATTCGCTGAGTGATTTCTCAGTGCGTACATTCAACATGCAGAAGACCCTTGAAAACATCCTTATATTATTATATAACCATAGTCCTAAGTCTTTCCTTTTATCACCTCACATCTTGCTAACACCGCGATATAAGGCATGAGCTAATAAAAGCAGCGATTCAGTATAGGAAACCACAACAAGTATTCACTGCCAGTGCAAGTCATACTACATATATCCTTTCTCTAACATTTTGTCATGAAAAATTATAAAAAATACTTTCATTTTTTAACAGGACACAGATAAAATGTTCCCTTGCACCCAACAATGCGATAAAGCATTCATATAACATCTGCACATATACCTTGGTTTTACATTTCTATAAGAAATGATCTCATCCTGGTGCCTTCTGGAATATAGAGAGATGGGATAACACTGGGATTTACTGGGTCAGATATAATACAATTATTAACAAAATACTCATTGCACATTGCTCATTACAACATATTGCATACAGTAAAACATCTACATGTATGCACTTCATAATCCATAATAGCTTATTGACATACTACTAGGGACTTTTTGTTGATATATGATATATACACACTTATAAAATATCATATTACATAGATGATTAGACAGATAGATAGATAGATAGATAGATAGATAGATAGATAGATATTAGTTGGATAGATTAGATAAATAGATATTTGATGGATAGATAAACAGCCTAAAATATATATAGATTGATTTCAGACGCAGAGATAGATAAATAGATAACAGAAAGATAGTCAGAAAGAGACAGACATAAATAGATACTGTAGATATGAGACAAATAGATATCTATAGAGAATAAGAAGTATGCAACAGCACCAACTTCGGGGGACAACCCCACAATATGCATTGTAGTAGCACAAGCTCCACTTTGCGTAAAAATAACAAAGTCAAAAAGGTATTTCCACCAGTATCTTGTAAGAAAATGGAAAAATCTTTATTGGAGCCAAAAAATACTGTGTTTTTGGCTCTGATAAGAATTTGTCAATTTTTCTACAAAATGCAGAGATACTTTTTGACTTTGATAGATATATATCAGATAGATGGATAGAAAGATAGATAGATAGATAGATAGATAGATAGATAGATAGATAGATAGATAGTAAGAAAGAAAGAAAGAGGTACATAGAGTGCTTACAAGATAGACAGAGAAAAAGAGATATAGATAGATCCTGCAGATATATATTAGATAGATAGACCGATTGATCAATAGATATGTTCATCTTATTCTTGGTGTTAGTACTTTTCAGCAGATAACCAGGAATGCTTCTTAGTGCACCAATAAAATATATTTTTGAACTTTTGATCCTTTCTTTTTTTTTTCCAAGAGTTGGAGTCTTGAGATTGTAATAAAATACATCACTTACCTATTGAATTCCTCCAAGACAAATGACAAGATCACATAAAAAGACACAATGACTCTTGCTGAGTCTTTTTGCTGTAAAGGCGAGTGAAGCATACATAACATGGGTGGGCAGCGGCCCTCTTCCCACCAGTCACTCTACAGCTTTACCATGCAAACATCAGGGAGAAGAGAGAGACAACTCATCTCATGTTTTAACAAGATGTTATGATAGCACAAGTGATGGCGGCTGAGAAGACAAACATGACACTAGCGGCTATTATCAGTCAGAAACTGTGTTGATGCATGTGAACCCCGATACACAGCAAATCCTCCTTCAGTTTGGTAAATGTAATGAGTATAAGCACAGCATTGGAGGTAGAATGTTATAGAACAGGTCAGCGACCATTGCCATTGCCATGTCAGTAAATGATATTTGTATAAATGTCACTTATGCTAGGTTCACACCTGCATTGGGGTTTCCCTTCTTTAGGTCCGCTTGGGGACCCGAAAAATGGGAACCCAATCCGCTTAAAAAGCAGTTACCCGTGAAAACTAAACTATAATGGGGTTCGCCAGGTTTCTGCCTAAAAAATGTGCTTGCAGGACTTTTCTTTCCACATTTTTCAAGCAAAATGGGGGCTAGAATCCCCGAACAGTCCCCAAACACAGGTGTGAACCTAGCCTTACTTATGTTGGAACCTGTACATTATACAGAAGTGAGCAGAGTAAAGACCCTTTTACATGTGCTGGTTATTATGACAGTTATTGGGAATATGTAGCTGTAGTTACACTCGTTCCCAATAGTTGGCCCCTGTAAATGTTTTCCCGAGCAACCAACAAACAGCTGCATAAATGGCGCTTCAATGTAGACAGCCCATCGCTCCGTGTAAACAGTAATGTGCTGCCGACCATCGATGTAACTGTATAGGGGAGAAATAATCATTCCTCCCCATGTAGTTTGCAATGATCAGAGTAAAGACCAATGCAAAGAATCACCAACTAATATGTTATATTATCGGTGCTCTTCTCCGCGAACATTGGACAGATCCTTACATACACACTACTTATATCTTCCTGTAGTGTCCTTCTCCGCTGACAACCGCAGAGGGACATGTAATTTCTTCTCCGCAGTGTATATTATACAGTACTATATCCCAGATGCTGTAAAACAATATAATATACACCTAATGCTAGGTTTACACCTGCACTCGGGATTCCATTCTTTGGGTCCGCTTGAGGACCTGAAAAACGGAAACCCAATCCACTTAAAAAGCAGTTACCCACCGAAACCCACGGACCCCATAGACTATAATAGGGTCCGCTGGGTTTCCGGCCAAAAAATGTGGAGAGAAAAGTCCTGCTTGCATTTTTCAAACAGAATGGGGGATGGAATCCCCGAGCGGAAACCGATTGCAGATGTGAACCAAGTCTTAGCTATTGTGGAAGAATCTCCATTATGCAGCAGTTCAAGGAATAGGAATAATGGAATAATGTATCGCTATTATACGTTATTAAAGGGGTTGTCCGAAACCCAAGGGTAATGGCTACTGATGACCCAGCCACAGAATTGGTCAACAGTATCAGATAAATGGGGTCTGACCAATCAGTTGATTTGGGTGTTGAAAGCAATATGCAAGGTACACAGCGGGAAGCAGCTCTGCTCCTATCCAAGTAAATGGGAGCGGAGCTGCAGTTCAACCATGCTACTGCTATAGTGTACGTCATACACTGTAGCGGTGCCATCATGGAACTGCGATTACGTTCCCATTCAGTTGAATAGGAGCAGAGCTGTATCTGGATTATACCTTGTATATGGTCCCAGCAACCAAATCAGCCAATCAATGCGGGTTCTGAGTTTTGGGTCCCCACAGGTTATCAATATCCATTACCCTTGTGTCTCAGACACCCCCTCTGAGAATATTATAAGTCACTTTTACAGTGCTGTGACCTGTATTAATATAATGTAGCCTGCAGCCTTGGGCTTTTATATTGTCACCAAACTCCTTCGAAACTTATAATAGTCTTATCATTTACAATAGGAGACATTATAATCTCATATATAATTTTGATTTCTGGTCAGGGTGAAGGTTATGCCAATATTTACAAAGATGAAGAATTTGATCACATTTCTTGTGATTCATGATATGGAATGTATAAATGTATCTCAATATGATACTGAGGATGAGATATGTAAGTGGAAATTCCAGAATTACATGGCTGGTAAATTGTGGATACATTTTATTCTCAAATGTATCTTTTTATCCAATAAATGACATATCTAAATTTTGATCTTTCATGTCACTTTGCTGCTGTGCAACTATCGTATATAAATTAATGACAACTTTTACATTAATATATACATATTGTAACTTCTTTGGTAATCGATATGAGCTATATTTTTGGTTCCTGGCATCATCCTATAAAGGTGCGCCGAACATATAATGTTTACAACCTGCAGTAGTAAGGTCTGTAACTTATTGTGTCCAGCAATACATAAATAATCAGGCGTGTTAAGTCTCCTATTCAACAGGAGTCCATGAAATATATGAATGCGGTTGCATCAACAACAAATGTATGTAGCAAATCCCCCCTGCTTTACATGTCTGTGTGCCACCCTGGGACATGCTTATCTCAGCAAGTCTAGATGTGCTGAACCAGGGGAAATAGTGCCAGGTCAACGGATGCTTACAGTGAGCTGGGGCAGAATCAGACATAGCAATACAATTACTCATTTGTACTGTTAATTCTTGCAGTTTTTTAATCATCCCTCCTGTATGAAGGGAAATATTCCTACCAGATCTATAGGTAGCTCGGTGTCCCCAGGGATAGAGGTTGTCAGTGTATTACAATAGTGACCTCACAATGTGGGGAGTTACAAGGACACATGTAGTACAGTTATTGAAATGTATTGTCTGTGGGTGTCTATAGTAATCTAAAGAAATCAGGCGATACCTTTTAGAGGCTGAGTATATTTGATAGCGATACCTGATTTCTTCACTCTTCCACTACTTTCTATAGCTAACATGGTACAACATTATACTACAGTAATCTGATAAACAGTATACATATCCATATCATCACCCAGCACTGCCCAATACTGATGGCTTCAGAGCACAAGGATATATACTATACATGTAAAGTCGGCTATATAATATGGTTCAAACCCTTAAAGTAGAGATAGACTACATATCATTCTTATATGATATAGATGGATAGAAGTATAAAAGCTAGATAAATATCTGATTGATAGTTATTAGATTAATAGATAAATATTAGATACATTGATTTCAAATAGATAGATAAATGATAGATGATAGGTTGAAAGATCTTAGATGGATAAATATTAGATACATAGATGGATATCAAATCGATAGATATGAGATAGAAGGATAGATACATATGATTCAATTAGAAATTAAATTGATATATCTAGTAGATGTTTTAGATAGATACTAGATAGATAGATACATATTAGATACATAGATATCAGATAGATAGGTAGATAGAAAATTAATAGACAAATATGATTTAATTATAATTTAAATAGATATATGTATTTGATGTATTAGATAGATACTAGATGGATAGATACATATTAGATACATTGATATCAGATAGATAGATAGATAGATAGATAGATAGATAGATGATAGATAGATACTAGCTGTATAGATAAATATTAGATAGATAGATTAAGTAGACAGATGGATAAATATGATTTAATTAGAAATTTTAGATAGATAGATAGATAGATATTAGATACATGACATAGACACTGCTTTATAAATATATATAAGATATATATTATGTGGTAAATGCTTGTTTTTGTTTGCCAGAAGGAATGATGAGCTTTTATTTCTTCCATCTAAATGTGAGTTGTATACAGTATACAGTTGTATCTTAACTTACTATATACAGTGATACATACATATATATTATAAATACACAATCAACTTAGGTTTAACTTGCACAAAATAAAAGTACAATATCTGTCTGTAGTTCACAGCCCCCTGCTATGTGTTTAGTGGTGAGGTTAGATGATGGTATGTGAGCATGGAAGTGGCTGGAAATCGAGTCCAGTGCACAATGGCATCACATGTCTGCAGACCCCCACTGTCCAGTTATACACCCTTTATAGATAAAGGGGTCATAGTGTATGAGATTTATCATCACCACCCGCTGCCAAGTCAGAACTAACATAGTCAAGGATAGAGGATTAATAGTATAGTTAGGATTATATACTACAGGTACTACAAAGCTAAGCACAAGTGTGTAGAATGGTCAATAAGCAGGTGTGCATAGTACATTGGTGTGAGTCTCAGGTCATTTTAAAATCCAGCCCTCCCACTTGTCCACCACCCAGTACACCACATCTGCAGCTTACCACACAGTCCTGACCGCAGCCAGCCACCTCTGCTCATAGATCTCCTCCTCTGGGCATTTGGTAACAGCCAAGGTGGGGAAAACAAACTTTAGAAAAGTTTTTTTGCAGGTGACAGGGGTGTCTTAATGTTCCAAAGAGTCCAGGGTCTCCTCTTCATCCATCTCTGCTGTCACATTCTGTGAGCATGCATGGCTGAACCCAACAAGTTAGCAGCAGGCTGGGCTAGACCACGCCCTTCATGCCCCTTCTAAACCCTGGTCCCTGTCACTGGTGGGTGAAGCCGCCCTAATAGCCCACAGCCCTGCTCTATACTTTGCATGCTAGATTTTGGGGAAGGGAGGAGACCCAAATTACACCGAAAAGGTCAGGATGTTATGTGATCACTGACCCCGAGTAAGTTAATCTAGAAAAAAAAATGATGGCATCAGTCATTTTAGCATTGTTGTGTGCACCACCAGTCAATAGAATATATGTCGAGGAAATGTGAATTTTTGCTTTTATAAGGTTGGATAGCAGAGCAAAAAAACTTACATTATTTATAACTATATACAATATGGCACCTATAACTCTTAGTTCTTTGTAAATGTCTATGTGATCAATGAGGTATCTGATAAGGTTGGAGACTTCTACGGCTATATGTCTAGTTGGATAATACGGTATATTATACTTTTTGCACTTTTAGTCACTGTTTATTTTGGGCAGTTTTCTGTAGCCCTTTGTAAGATCACAGATAACATAAGATCACACTGGTACTGTCTGACACAGCTCTGCTATATGTGTAGATGTGAGTCATATCCTGTCCACTTCTACATATATCTTCTAGATGGAGTAAAGTTCTGGTGTTATGTTCAATGTTCACTGCAATACAGTTTGATGGGTAATACATGACACTTACAGATACCCATGGCTGGAGTCATTGACTGTAAAGCCTAAGGTCAGTGTCTGGTTATTTTACCCCATAGAAGCCAGCAGAGGTTGGAGCTCTCCCTCTGACATCAACCCTCTCCAAAATTAGAACATGCCATTCTATGTCCATTATTACTCTACACTACCAATTAACCTGTATGGAGAATTCCTGCTGCTATTATTCATTGTAGTTTGAACTGTAGGATACTAAAAGTAGCATGGAAATCAGAAGACCCTAATGTTCTTGTCATGGGGCAGCGTCAAAAGTGGGGTACATATGGCTTCATTACAGGGGTACTCTTCTGTCTTTGGTAAAAGGGGTTTCCTTTATTCCACAAAAAATGATCAAGGAGGAAATTGATGCAAAATAATAAAAAAAAACACAAGTCACCTGATGAATCCCCCTCCATTCTAGTGCCTCTGCCCTAGTTTTTTCTTACTCAGCTGCAATGATGATGTCCGCTTCTACCTACATGATTTCTGCATCTATTTAATAACCTCAGTAACCTCATGGTGTAGACCACTGAGAGCAGTGATTGACTGTATGGATCATATATATACATGGGCACACTGTTGCTGCAGCTAAGTAACCAAAAGCTGGTGAGGACCTCCAGAGCAGTGGCACCGGTGAGGATCTCCAGAGCAGTGGCACCGGTGAGGATCTCCAGAGCAGTGGCACCAATGAGGACCTCCAGAGCAGTGGCGCTGGTGAGGATCTCCAGAGGAGTGGTACTGGTGAGAACCTCCAGAGCAGTGGTACTGGTGAGAACCTCCAGAGCAGTGGTACTGGTGAGAACCTCCAGAGCAGTGGTACTGGTGAGAACCTCCAGAGCAGTGGTACTGGTAAGGATCTCCAGAGCAGTGGCGCTGGTGAGGATCTCCAGAGGAGTGGTACTGGTGAGGACCTCCAGAGCAGTGGTACTGGTGAGAACCTCCAGAGCAGTGGCACTGGTAAGGATCTCCAGAGCAGTGGCACTGGTAAGGATCTCCAGAGCAGTGGCACCAGTGAGGATCTCCAGAGCAGTGGTACTGGTGAGAACCTCCAGAGCAGTGGCACTGGTAAGGATCTCCAGAGGAGTGGTACTGGTGTGGATCTCCAAAGCAGTGGTACTGGTGAGGATCTCCAGAGCAGTGGTACTGGTGAGAACCTCCAGAGCAGTGGCACTGGAATGGCATGAGATTTATCAGGTAAGTTTTTAATCACCTATTGCCATCTTCCATCCTTGGCTAATTTTATGAAGATCATTGGTTTCTGACATGTTAGTAGTTACATTGTGCTATCAATATTCACTCCTGTTTTTCCATCCAGTAGATGTTGTTTAGCCTGTATAGTCTGTTCATCTAGCAGCCACCGCTTAGCTAGTTTGACACTTGAGAAATCAGGGAGTTATTTCATCCAATTAGGGGCTCAGGCGAGGTACTTTAACCTGACACAGACATAGATCCTTGCCTGTGACTGCGTCTTGTACCTTGGCTCCTGTGTTCTCTGAACCCACTCTGAGTACCTCACCCTCTTAACTGCTGATCTCCTGGTTTATTGACTTTGACTTATTTTCCTGAGTTGCTCCTCTCTTTTCTGATTTGACTATATATGACACCTACTGGCTTTGATCATGGACTTGACTGTTGGAACACCTCCACTTTTGTTTTCCCTATTCTTGAACTCTCACGGTTTCTGACCTCGGCTATTATATTACTCTCTCTGCCTGTTCTAGGTTTTCTGGTTTGGTGCCTAGTCTGCAAGTGCACCCTTTTTGTCACACATTATTCTTTGTACCTGGTGTCCAAGCAGTCATCCTGTCATGTGGCAGGCTCACACACATTCCCAGTTGCCCCCCAGCCACGCCTCTGGGCTAAGGGCAGGGTTACATGAGTAGCTCATGAATACTGTGGAATCTATCTGATCTCAGCTATCAGCTAATATGAGACCCCCAGGAAACCATTGATCTTGTCAGGGGAAGATAAAGCCAGCTGTACATTTACCCTGCAGCAGCCACGACAGATGAAATTGAGTATTACATGCAGCCATCCAAATGAATAACAGTCCATGCAAAACATGGACAAATTGTGTAAACCATAGTGAGAGCAACGTTTATGTTGGCAGCTCTCTACTCAGACTCATTGAGGAGCATGATGTCTATGTCTGAATACTATCAAGAGCAGACTAGCCCTTTAATGTAATTCGTAAGTGGCATACGACGCATTCACCTGACTATCGATACCCATTAAAGGCTTGGTCAATATATATAGCAAACAAAATAAAACAACTGAGAAAAATGAATAGTAAAAATTATTTATTCAAACTAAACCATAAACATTAATACAAAAACTTCTTATATTCAGACATTTGTTCTTGCAGTGCTCCCTCTAGCGTCCTATTGCTGGAAATACAACTGTGTCCATCCCCTAAAGCGTAAGACATGAAATATCCAGTCTCGCCGTTCATTGTTCTTGGGCAGTTTTTGAAGAAAAGAAACATCTCAGCTGTAACTCCAAAATACAAGCAGTCAGAAAAACAATGTAAATCCCGCATGTACCTTGGTCAACTTAGCAAGTAGATGCAGATTTTTTACAAATTTTTTTTTTTTTATTAAATATCTTCTTCCCTTCTGAAAAGTGAAATAAAATAATAACACTTTACATCTGATGCAAAGTTTCAAGTTCCGTTTTGAGTAAAGAAGTTTCTAACCTCTTTCCTGCTAAGGTCCTCCTAAAGGCAGCAATCCATAGACTACCAGGCAGTTCTAGGTAGGATTAGCCCAATCCTATTGATCTTAGTTATATGTTAGTGCACACACTTTATTAAGATGAGAACATTTCTCCTAATACGTATTTGTAGAAAATATTTTGAGACAAGGACGCAGTATTTTTCAGCCTTGCCTCAGTCGCCATCTCATTGCACGCGCCTTGTATTTCCCAAAAGTGGCAGTGTTTATTTCATTAAAATATAGTCGTAAAATTTACAAAAATAATCTGTTACTGGCTTAAGTAACTTCTGTAACATAAATAGTAAAAATAAAGCCCACCAAAAGACATAAAATACAGAAATACTATCAAGTGTCATTTATAATCTACAGCTTCTTATTCTGGCATCCACGCGTTTCTCTTGAAGTCATGTGTCTCCTATGTTCCCAGAGCTAGTCTGCTTGTCTACTACATGAACCAAATCTTTCCCTTAGATACAACGCAGGCTGGGTTCAACAAGAAAACCATAAAGAACACCCTCACTTGGGTTATTGTTCCTTTAACTGCTCATTTAACATGTTCTGCTTCTCTTCTTTCTGACTAATGTGGTTCATGTGTTTGGTGGCATTTCTTCTGGATTTTCTCAGGGATGCCTGGATGATGAGATAACACAGCTCCGCCACATTGAGGACCATGCAGATGCCTGATACAATGATCATGAAGAAGGTGAATACAGTCTTTTCAGTAGGTCGAGAAATGAAACAATCGACCAGATTCGGGCAAGGCCAGTTTGAACATCTAACTAGACGTTGCATGTGGAAGCCATCATAGAGGAAGTAGAAGAGGTACATGAAAATAGCTTCAAAGATGACTCTGAACACAATGCTGATGGCATATGTCCACCACAAGGTGCCTACAATTCTAATTTTACGCTGCCTCAGAGCTTCCAGATTCTGTTCATTGCATTGTCCTTTCCTCTGTAGTTGTTTTTTCTCTTCATGTTTTAAGTAGGCCACATGCATGGCCACCAGCAGCGCTGGGGTGGCTACAAAGATGAGTTGAAGGCACCAAAGCCTAATGTGAGACAATGGGAATTGGTGATCATAGCAAACGTTCTTACACCCAGGCTGTAAGGTGTTGCAGGTGAAGTCTGACTGTTCATCACCCCAAACACTCTCTGCGGCCACCACCAATATCATAATACGGAATATAAAGAGCACAGACAGCCAGATTTTGCCAATACTGGTGGAATGTTTGTTGACTCCTCCAATGAACTCGTAAAGAGTTCCCCAATCCATGTTGCTTGGAGATCGTTTCTGGAAGACAAATAGGAAACATATTAGATGACATAAGATGGCCAGGGACAGAGAGAAGCTTTTGATTTGTATTAAATATTGATATTAACATATCATTTTGATATGACCATCCAGAAGACACTATTATGATCTATCAAAAAGCCTGGTTGACATAGATCTGGCACCCTACAACTCCATTCTGAAAATAAAACTAACACCTGTCTAGACCAGGCGGATTTTACATTCCTGGTCCTGCTGCAAAATCCACCGTTTGAACCTACCCTAAGGCTAAAGCCCCACGTAGCAGGCCGCAGCAAAAAAAGCGCTGCGGGAAAAACCTGCGGTGGCAACACAGCGCTTTTCATGGAAAGTCCACAGAGGTTTCCTCTGCGGACTTTCTGCTTCCATTATACCTATAGGGAAACTGCCGGCATTTCTGTTGGTATAGTTGACATGCTGCAGTTTTGGAAATCGCAGAGTGTCCGCTGTGCATATTTTCCGTAATGTATGGATGGGATTCACTAGAATCCCACCCACTTTGCAGGGACTGTAAAATGGATGGGACTGTAATACACAGTGGTCTGTGTGTCACCTGCATGCTGGGAGAGGAACTCCTAGCAATACAGTTATCTATGATGCTAGGAGTTCCTGTATTGCAGCGACATACTGTCCTACACTGTAATTGGTACAGGGCAGTATGTCGCTGGGAGGCAGTATCCTAGCTTCATAGATAACTGTATTGCTAGGAGTCCTGCTCCCGGCATGAAGGTCAGGCCAGTAAATCTGGCCAACACACAAACTGAGTTTCATGGGTCATGTGAATCTACCCTAAGTCTTAGAGCTCTGTGTAACAAGCCGAGTGCCTATGTTTCCATCACATGACCAGGACTGATTTTTATCCTCTCAAATAAACAATTGAAATTCCTATTTCTTGACAGCAAGCAGAGATCTTGATCCTATGAATAACTGATACTGTAAGTATTTTTGAAACTGTGTAACTTGCAGGTAATAGATAATATCCAGGTAGTAGATGGCAGAATGACAATGCTTCTTGTTCTACAATAAGCTACATAGGTGGCGATACTCTTCCTCCTCTTCATATAGTTGTTATATAGAATGCTGTGAACCATTATTCAGAATTTTACATCAGTAAAAAAATGAACATCATTTTTCTAAATCTAAATTTCTACAATGCCAGTAAACACAGGACTTTTCAAAAGCAAAGCGCAAAGATAGAATATTTGTATTTTAATGGAGATATTGTTTTAGGGCAGTTTCACACTTTTAGGCTGAGGCCCAACATTGCAGAAATGCAGTTTTTTTTGTTGCAGATTTTACTGCGGTTTTTTGAGCCAAAGCCAGGAGTGGATTGAGCAGAAGGTAGAAGTATAAGAACTTGGTATAAATCTCCCATTCCTTTTTGTAGCCATTCTTGGCTTTGGCTCAAAAAAACGCAGCAAAATCTGCAACGAAAAAAGCCTTAAAAAGCTTCAATTTTTGATGCGGTTTTTGAGCCAATGCCAGATGTGGATCCAGAAGGAAGGGGAAGAATAAGACCTATTCATACAACAGTGAAAAATCGCAATGCAACGGCCGTTTTAAAAACTATGGGAGTGAATGAAATTCACATGTCGTTTTTTTTTAGGGACAGAAAAAAACAGTCAGTTAAAAAAAGGGACAAGCATTGTCTGTTTTGATACAACAACCTATCAGAAATCAATGGATCCATTTTTAACAGGTGTCACGCCGACTGATGTCCGAATTACATCCATTAAAAGCAGATGAGTGGGTTGGGTCAAAAAAAACAAAAAAACAATTAAATTCATCCCATTTTTTAACGGCCCATGAAAAACGGATGACACTTACATTGATACAACGTCGATCTCAGCCGTGTGATGGATGTTTTTTAACAGCGTCACACGGCCACATTAAAATCCATTCAATCCATGTAGCGATTCACATGATCAAATTTTTTGGTGGTCTGTTTTGGTGGACCATTAAAAAATAGGTCATATCCTCTTTTTACCCATTTTCATGGATCCCTCAAGAGAGGCAAATCTATCATGGATCTGTGAAAACGGATGCCCCTTGGATACAAAACATTTTATCCAACATTTCTGCAAATATTGGCTAAGCCATCAAAAACAGAACGGATGCAAAAATCTGTCAAAAATGGCACCATCATGTGAATAAGGCCTGAGTCCTTCTTTTCTATTTCCGCTGTGGCTTTGGCTCAAAAATCTGCATCAAAGCTGCAATGTATGAAATCGCCCTTTCCTACAGAAATGACACAAACTGGTATTTCCAGAATTCACTGATAAGGAATATTTTTGTGTACTTTAAGCAGGTTATTGACATATCTACATCTACAATAGAGAACTATAGAACTGGGTTTGCCATTACTCGGAAATGGTTATCTTAATAAATAACATATTACCATACTCTAAATGTGCTAAATAAAGTAATTAAAAATGCATTTAATTCATTATTTTATGGAATCTGGTGAAAAAAAATTAGCAGGGTTAATCTGTGCATTGCACTGCAGGTGTAAGTCTGAGGGTCAAGTGAAAGTCCTGATGCACTGACCACTAGGTGGCACTACAACATCACAGCTTATTACGTTTCCCATTGCTTAGGAATGTTGCCTGCGTTTTCTGCTGGTACCTGTCAAATCCTATTCACCTAAACTTTCATGTAACTCCTAAGACAACAGCTGATCAACACAATATAGGCAAACACTTCCAGCCAAAACATACTATAACTGCATATTAGTGTAGAGTGGATTGGTCTTGAGTCCCATGAATAAGTTATTTTCACTCCACTGTAGCACGACAACCTGTTTCACATAACAAAAATGACTTTTAACCCCATCAGCCATCCCTACAACATGTGAATTACACACATCCCTTCTCAGATGAAACGTAACGTGATACACAGCAAAGAATAACTTGTCATATACATTACGCATTCCTAAACAGGGGACATATATAATTTGAGTGACTAAATGTGACACAACGTGACTAATAAAAATAATAACTGGATGCAACCAACTTATATGTAGAGAACCGGCCCCTCCCCTTATTAAAGGTGTAACTAATGGACAACACGCAAAATGAGGTCTCACTGGGTCCCGTATCCATATAGAGGGAATCAAAGGAGGGTTATTTACAAGGGGCGAGGAGTCCAATAAACTGTTTTTCTTAAAGTCTCAGTCAGATGATGACTTACTGCTTGCTTTATGGGGCCTTGTTTAGAGGTGTTTACAGTCTTTAAAGCCTTTTTTCTATACTGGATATAGCTTCTGTATAGGGTTAAAAACCTAGAGACAGCACTATTTTCCTTCAGCCCTATATTCTGCCTTTGTATACCCTGTTTATAGCCATGACTGACACAATTATAGTTATCACTACAATAGACAATCCATACATCTGTGAAAACTAAAGTCTTCTTTAGGCCAGGGCCCCTATGTCGCAGAAAAAAAAACACAGCGAATCTCATTCACATATTGCAAAAATTTTGGAAATCGCAGCATGTCAATTATAGCTACGGAAACGCCGGCAGTTTCCCTATAGATATCATGGAAGCAGAAAGTCTACAGAGGAAACCTCTGCGGACTGTCTGTGAAAAGCACTGCGGGAAAAACTGCAATGTGGTGCCGCTGTGGGTTGCACAAAAAAGTGCTGCGGGATGCTACGTGGGGCCTTAACCTTACAATGGTTTTGCTGGCTATGATTGATTTTTACCATTAAGTTGCACAAGAAATTCCTGTGTTAGTCAATGAACACATTCAGTTGCAGTGATTTTGGCCACAATCCAAACTATTTTCTACTGGAAAGTTGCACAAAAAGTTGTAAAACATAAGAAGCTTTCAAAAGTCTTACTATATAACTAAACTAGATTATAGTGGAGGAGTGAAGAAATCAGGCGATACCTTTTAGAGGCTAACTGAGTATATTTGATGGTAAGCTTTCGAGAGTACTAGCTTCCTTCATCAGACATGGTGTTAAGAAGAGAGCTAGCACTCTCGAAAGCTCACCATCAAATATACTCAGTTAGCCTCTAAAAGGTATCGCCTGATTTCTTCACTCTTCCACGACTTTCTATGGCTAACACGGTACAACATTATACTATAAAATAGATTATAAAATCCCATATTCTGATACGATTATTTCCCATAGGGGTCCCAAAGCAAAGTAATAGCAGTGGACATTACACTTTGGCCATCACTATAAGGCCCCATGGTGCAGAAAAGCTGCTTTTGTTGCAGATTTTGCTGTGTTTTTTTTGCGCCAAACCAAGAAGTGGCCACAAAAGGAATGGGAAATATATAGGGAGTTCTTATACTTTTCCCTTCTACTCAATCCACTCCTGGCTTTGGCTCAAAAAAATGCAACAAAATTTGCAACCAAAAAAAGCAGCTTTTCCGCAACGTGAGGTCTCAGCCTAAACATAGAAGTTGCCTACTAATGATGTAACTCAATCTACTGGTAAAAGAAAACCAGCCCCTCCCCAACTATGATGAACACCTCTTCTGGTCTCATATTAAGGCACATTAAGGCATCTCCTATATAACACAACCAATTACTATTCCAGAAGTAAGTTATACACACCTGCGCTCCTCTTTCCAAAGAAAGATTTCTCAAAAATTAAAGCTGGCTAATCTGGGCAGGGCTATTCCATGTGACCTCAATAGGCTGGTACTTCTATATTAAATGCAGGTGTGTCAATATACACCCTAATGAGTACAGAGTGTTGTAATCCATAACACAGCTGTGTTGTAACATGTAATAGGATCAGACACATCCAAGAGTAGCAGAGGATATACGCTAGAGTCTGTGATAACAGGCTGGAACTGGCCGTGGCAATGAACTCTACTACCTAGGGCTACCTTTACACTTGTGGATTATGGTCAGTGTTTTGCAACAATATTTGTAAAGCGAAACCAGGAGTGGAACCTGCACAGACAAAATATTACATTATAATGGAAAGATTTGCAACATTATCATGTATTTGGACCCACTACTGCTTTTTGGTTTCGTCAAAAAATGACCAAAACACACGTGTGAGATGCCATAAAGGACCACTAGACCTTTAGGTGGTATATACACTATGGTTTATACACTATGGTACAAAAGTTTTAAGCAGGTGTGGAAAATGTTGCAAAGTTAGAATGCTTTCAGAAATAAAAAGTGAACAAAAGAGAAATCTAAGTCTCATCAATATTTGGTGTGACTTTTTTCCCTTTGGATGAGAAGTCCTGGAAGTGATGATATGGTCCAAACAGAGTCCTGATATCAGCATCATCCAGTCTGTATGGGATTACATAAAGTGACAGAAGGATTGGACAAGCCTACATCCACAGAAGATCTGTGCTTAGTTCTCCAAGATGTCTAGAACAATCTCCCTGCTGAGTTCCTTTAAAAAGTACAGAGAGTTGATGGAAGGCAAAGGGAAAACTTCACACCAAATATTAATGGGATTATCGCTGGGTTCACACCTGCGCTTGCAATACGTTCTGGATTCCGTTCCCCTCCCCGCATGAAAAATGCGGAGAGAAAAGCGCTGCAAAGCAGGACTTTTCTCTCTGCATTTTTTCACCCTTTTCAGGCGGAAACCGAGCCAAAACCACACGAACCCATCATACCCCATTTCCATTCCCCGAATGGAAACCCGAACACAGATGTAGAAATTTATGTTAGGCAACCTTTTAACATAGGGGTAAACAACTACTAGTAATTTACACCCACTTAACATGCTAATAGTCTAAATTGCCCTTGCCCTAAATACCTTCCATTCATTACATAGACTTATGGATCAAGGTTACACGTGACATGGACCTGTATAGGTCTTGCCAAGGCACCAGCATTGTGTACAATCTAGAAGTAGACTAGTGTCTATGAATTGAGGACAATAGCCATTGACCAGCTGAGATTGAGGCATCAAGAGCTTGAGGCACACAAGTCAAGAATGACCCAAACCCACATAGAAACAGGCATTGAAGAAAGGAATAATCCCACAACATATATCCACCCCTTACCAGTGATTCCTATCGTCAGTACCTGCTTGGAGTCCATGCTGAGAAGAATAATATGATCACTGACCCTATATAGTTGCTACCTCCTCATTTTGGATGTCCTTCCTCTGACATTAGCCTTCCATCTGAGTTATAATTGGAAGCTTGGGCTCATATATTCATCATATTGTCTTATTCAGGATGCTTCATTTGTTTTGTATGATTATATCATATTTTTATTCTGGTTACCCATGTTCGTAGGAATGAATCAGAACAAAATTATGTAAAGCAGGCGGATTACTTAGTCCTAGCTGACTGCGTAGATTGTATGTTTAGTATATGGAATGCCTATGAACATACCGTACACAGCACACGTCTAAAGCAATGACAATATATAGTGGAATGAGGAAGATGAGGGACTCACCTGTGCACAGATGGGTGGCTAATATATCCAATACACTGTGCCCACAGCACTGGGCACTGATAGAGATGTCCCACACGTATGAGCTAGTAGAAATCCAAAGTGACTGCCTGCTTCAGAAGCTCAGGACGTCATACCTCCACTCTCTCATCTGAAACTTTCAGGCAGGTACTATATACTGCTGCCTCTGCAGCTCCTCCCATATGCAAACACAGCACTTCATCTAACATTACTCTGTCCTCACCTACACTATACACTCCCGGATCTTCATGATTAGTAGGAGTAGATTATATAGAACCCACTGATATAAATCTAATATGTTTATTGGAATGATGGCTGTAGATGGGATTAATCCTGGGGTTGTTCAGGGTTTAAAATGTTACAAAATTTTTGTAAAATAGTACTAAATAAAGAAAAACTAAAAATATGCTCCAGGTAATCGACTACCATTCCAGCGCTGCAGTATTGGTGGTCTCCACCATTGTCCTGCAGTGATGACGTGCTGTACATGTGCACATGACCGCTGCAGCCATCACTGGCCTTAACTGTTGGCGCCAATATTTGGCTACAGCAGTCACGTATACAGGTACGGCACATCATTACTGCAGGACAAGTCAACAAGACCAGAAGGGACCACCAGGGCGGCAGTGCTGGAACAGCCCGGCATCTACTAGGTTAGATTTAAGATATTCCCTGGCTGGTAGTTGCATTTTTAATACAAATCCTGGGCAGCCCCTGAATGAATCTACACGGGTTATATTAAGTTCTTTTTGCTGTAGACAAATAGTCTGCAACCTTGAGACTTTGTCAAGCCATCAATCCTTAACATCTCCAAACTTAGGCAACCATTTGTTGCAGACCACTGGACCCAGTGAAAATTCTTTTTTTGTAACATTTTCCTGCTTTTATGAAGTTTCCACAAAAATGAGATTTGAGCATTAGAGGTAAGTGATATATATATATATATATATATATATATATATATATATATATTTGTATTTCTTATTCTTCAGTTTTTTTGCAGGGACACTTTATATAATGTTCAAGCTCCACCCCATTGTTGTAAATCTGCAATATTGAGCCATAAACTTTACTAAGACCCAATGATCTGCTCTTTTTGTAATTTTTGTAGGTCTCTGGTCCCAGCTGTAGTAAGAAAACATAATATATAATATGTATAATATCTCATAATATTTTCTATTACTATATATCTCCTATTCATCTGGAACACAGGTGTGTGCATATTGGTGTATATAGGGAGGCTACCACAGAGGATGAATTATAGATACAATTAAGGTGCAATCGACTACACTTTATCAAGTGTTACCCCCAAATATAGTGTGCACCTACCAAAATACTCAATGACAGCGGTGAATGACATATAAAGAGGATTTGCAAAAAGGAGTGTATGACTTTATTTTATATTACTGTCCTATTCTGTTGTATCTGTTATATTCTTTCTTCACTCTGCATTTATACTGTTCTCCTATATTATTGCATATTTGATCCTTGCTATACACCTGGCTTACATGTAACATGTTAGTCTATTGCTAGAGCTTGTAAAGACGCTTGCTGCTAACAGGGGGCAGTATAAAGTTGTATAAACTCCCGGATTTTACCAGATTGACAGCTTTCATCTGGTTATACAGAACTGGCTATTGAGAGTGAAAGTGTCAAACCTGTTTAACCACTTAAAGAACTTGGCAAACACAAGTCCCTATTAGAGTTATATTTTCTGGGTCTACCCATGCACAGATGTAATATTTGATCCAAGAACTTGAGATGGTTTAAGAATTGTTGAGGAGGAAAAGGACAGAAAAGGAATAAATGACAGCGTTTAGATAGACATTGTATCTGCATATGGGAGCAGAACACTTGTTTATTGTAGCATTTTTTATGTGCCGGTATATTGAGGGTGACATCATAGTACAGGATACAATAATGAAAGACAAAGGACGTATCTGCATTTCAGGTTGTACTTCCAAAAAGTTTCAAATTTTATTAACATATATCAAAGAAACAAAGTAAAAACAAACAGTTGCTGCAAAAGGTTACTGTAAGATGTCAGCATGTGGGCGTCCTGTGCAATGGCAAGGCATGAGTAAGTTTGGAACCCCATGTATATCGCCATCAGATATAGTAAATGATTCACAACTGTACATGATGCCCTACAATATGATGTAGGACTGGGATTTTACTTACCTTTTATTATATTATTGTTATTATTATTATAAAATCTTTGCATGGAAAGTTTTGTGAAATAACGCTATGTTCACACTACCGTTCGGCTTTCCAACCCACTTAAAAAGCGGTTACCTGTGGATACCCACGGACCCCATAGACTATAATGGGGTCTACTGGTTTCCTCCAGAATGCAGAGAGACTAGTCCTGCTTGCAGAACTTTTCTCTCCACATTTTTCAAGCGGATTCAGGGACAGAAACCCCGAATGTAGTTTCAACGCTAGTGTGAACCTAGCCTTAGCCCCCCAACTGCAGGACTTAGCAAAACCCCCTGATTATGGGGGAATCAGCCAACCACATAATGTGTATTGAGATGTCCTAACTTTTTCTTAAAGATAGGGGAAGGGAGGGTCATGTATATTGGCTTTCAACATGCCAGTTTTCATTGTTTTTAAGAAAAATAAACCAACATCAGAAGTGTCAGGGAAGCTCAACAATAAGCCCTCTTTGAAATGCAAAAGTTGAAAACAGTGGGAGATCGGCAGCATTTCCATCTGATATGTCACCTTTGGATGTGTTTTTTTTTTTGCTGTTGTGGCTTTCAGAGGAACAAACTGCTGAACTTCCCTTATGGAGCTTAGGCAGACAGGGTGCAGTGTCATCCCATATGTCCTCAGCCTTAGTGATGCAATATAATGACTGATGGGCATAATTAGATTTGTAATGTTGTGTGAGATTTCTGCCTTCCTTGACTAGGAACCCTGCACTAATATGCAAATGATATCACAATTAGCAAGTGTTGCTCAGTTTCCTGTGCAGGTTAACATACAATTGTGTACAAATAGCAAGAAGATCTAATAGACAAACACACTAAAAACAGATTGTTCCCGAGGCCGGATGTCAGATCCCTATCAATCATGTATGTATCCTGAGGATAGGCCGTAAAAAAGTTAAGCCCAGACAACCCCTTTAAATCTCAATGTTTTGTGTGACTATTGTGAATAAGTATCTGCCAGACACTGTCTTATCTTCCCTGAAAAAAATCTGACATTTTGATATCCAACATGCCCAATCCTTCTTTCTCATGACACCACCAGGGTAAGAGACCCCCATACACATGAGATGTTCTGGTCCAACCTAATTCCGTGGGTTTTGTTGACAGCCATCCCATGTGTACAAACACCTTAAACCTGGGCGCCACTGGTAAGATGCAGTGCAGGGGTGCATATTGAGTAGACTTTGGCTAGGTAGGCCTGTGATACATCAGTAACTATAGTGCTTATACAGTCTGGATATATTCCAGGGAATACAGTCTTTGGTCCATTAGACAACACCCAACACAAACAATGGAGATTACTCAAATCACTGAAAATGTTTTATTGTCCTAAACCGAGACACAACAAGCGTATTCACCTGCAGAAATGATGCAGCTCTCAGGTCCCATCACGCCCCTCTCCATGCCATTACTTCTTCACATTATTACAGTCATTAAGTAATAACAATTTCCCATACATGCACGTATTCACGTATTCCTCATTATTTAGCCTAGGGCCCAGAGATGAGATACTCTCAGAGACAGCGTGGATTAGATTTTCCCATTAGTAATATATAAGGGATATACAAGACATCTACTCTTCAACAATATCTTATAAAATCCACATAATCAAGGAAAATTGTTGGGATTTTATGTGGTGCGCAATTACCATGATATAGTCATGTTGATATTTTTCACATTACGTGCAAAAGTTCATGTGCGAATGCGAAGCAACACCATGAGTTACACGTTACATTGACTAGCGTTTCCCATAAATGTGACATAGGTTCCCGAAACAAAAGTAAACCCAAGAATTTCTTTCATTTCGCTCAAAAATTCCTACTGCTTGAGTCACTAAGAACGTATCTAAGAGGGCTCAAGCTTGGCAGGTAAATATATTTGCAGCGACCCAAGGGGAGATTTACTAAACAAAATTTTAGAATTCTGGTGAAATTTGAAAGAAAAATTTTTTTTATATGCGCAACATTTATCAAGTGTTTTAGAGACCTTTGCCACTTGTACAAAAAGGGGGCATGGCTTATCTGGAAAGAGGTGGGATTTAAGTTTTCTCACCACACACCAAAAAATGTGCCAAAATTTTGCTAAGCTAAGTGAACTAATAATAAGTGGTATAATGTTAGACTAGGCAATCTAACAATAAGTCATATTTACAGCATTAGACACTTTGGTAAATCTGGTGCAGCTTAAAGGAGTTGTCCAGGCTAAAATTTTATTTTTTAATTAGGCCGGGGAGGTGAACAAACAAAAACAAACCATACTCACCTGTCCCCGATGCTCCGGTGTCCTCCCAGCGTGACCTGGTCCTGTTGCTCAGCTATCCTCTTTTGCGGAAGTCCTCACCGGCTGTGACGTTCCGGAATCCTTCTGCTGAAGCCTCTGATAGGCCTCAGCGGCCTAAGGAAGGGACCCGGGGATGTCACAGGTAGTGACATCCCGTGTCCTTCGCTGAGGCCTCTGCAAGCAGGACTTTTCTCTCCGTATTTTTCAGGTGGAAAATGGGCAGAAACCCGGAGGACCCCAAGTCTATAGTCTGCAGGTTTCCACAGGTAACCGCTTTTTAAGCGAATTGGGTTTCCATTTTTTGGGTACCCAAATGGACCTGATGAACAGAAACCCATGCGGAGGTGTGAACCTAGAGTAAGCAAATGAAGTCACGTTGTAACCCCAAGGGTGCTGTGACTACAACTTCTAGTCGCAAGAAGATCAAATACTGCAGCTAGTTGTACTTGCAGCATCCTCGGGGATGCAGTGTGACTCCATTTATGTACATTAATGAAGGAGTCACAGAGCAACATGGCGATCTTGTAGCCTTAGCCTAAACTCAAGTTTTTATGCCTTAATGAACTTATTGAGTTTCAGTTATGCAGACATGACCATCTTGTATTCGGTGTTATTGCCAAGACCTGGGATGCCTTGAACTGACTGTGTGTTACAATAGTGAAGGCCTTTCCAGTCTCTGCCCATCACTTCAATCCACCATTTGTCTTTGCGGCAGGGAATCTCAGTCATCTGTTTTGTAGGCGGGAGATCAGATGTCTCTTCCTGTGCATCCAGGTTATTATACCCAAGCCAGAATCCGTGAATGCTCACAATTATCTACTCTTTCCACAGAAATGGACACAAAGACCATTTGTTCCGCTTCTTCCTTTTTTTTTTTTTACCTCTGTGCGCCAAGAAGTTTTCACGACACGGATATTGACTACCTGTTATGAGGATGAAATATCAGGGACAGGGAATAGAACAGCAGCTAAAGACCAAATACTGTTCTATGGAGGTTACTTTAACAATTTTAGGTTCTTAATTTCTTAAGCTGAAAGGTCTTGTTCACACTTAACATATTTTTCTTTCCTTCTTTGCAGTTTGTTTTGGGCATTAAAACGGGTCCAGATGTTACATAAAAAAATTCTTTAAAGCTTACCATATTTTTGTAAAACCCCAGTGTACCATAACTTATGTGGTTCTTCTGATATTTTTGGCCATTGACTTCAGTGGGATAAAGCCTTGTACTGACAACATTTCCTAGAACTATGGCTGTACTAAAAACGGCAGCCGCAACACAACAAAGCAATTTTGTTTTTTTTGGCCACTCTTCTAACTTTGTTGTCAATACCGTAAGTCGGAGTCAAACAGGAACAAGGCTGACCATAGATGTTCCTGCTATATATATCTGTATATGGTATCAAAGCCAGATAGTTGTGTGTCCTACCTGTGAAGGGTACTTCAGTCTCTGGGGTGTAGCTATAGGGGGTGCAGGAGTAACAGTCACATCCAGACGATGATGCCGGTGGAGCCCCCTTCCACATATGAAACCACTGGTATTATAAATGGCATATAGTTATTGGGATAGGCCCTGGTGAGTGTGGCGTAACCGGTTGTGGCTTCCACTCATAACTGTAGTAAAAGTAGTAATTAGTGGTTATTCAGTAATTGCACAATTAGCTACCGAATGTTGAAAGTTCTCAGCTTCAGGTATCAGGACATTACTGACATGCCAAGAGTTGGCAAATGATATAAGCTGCTTTCGGACCAGTATTACAGAGGCAACCAAATCCTATATAGCAGCAGGCATAGTAGAATCTGGTATATATGGTTCATGGCACACAACTGGCAATCCTTGAGGTGTGCTATGGAGCTAAGGTTGGTAGCCAACCCCCTAGCCATATTTTATTCTCAGGATTAATTTTGTCACTAGGGTAAACTTACACAAGACACATCACACAGCTGGCACCATGGCCACTTCTTCTAGCCATAAGATTGATCAGAATGATATATTCTACCATGTGTGTCCGTTGTGTTCAGACACAAATCTCTCATACCACTAGCAGTGGTGGATTATAGACAGGGCGCGAGTCTCCCCAGGGGCTCATAGTTGCCCTAATCTCTCACCAACTTTAACAAGTGTTTGTCACATAGAAGTGGCCTGTGGAAGTCAGTAGAAGTTTACATCTACCTGTAAGTACACACACGGCTGCAACTAGTCTTCCCATAAGCAATGGGGTAGCCTTTTAGTGTGAGCAATGCGCACCTACTCCTGGCATAGTAATGGTGCCCAAGGACGCAGCTATCAGGGGTGCAAGGATAGGAATCACTACTGGGCCCTGGAGCCCAAAAGCGTCTCTACAACATAACAAGATACCAGTATTATTGATGGTGCATGGCAAATGGAGCCCCATTAAAGATTTTGCCCTGAGCCCAAAAGTTTCAAGTTAAGCAGTTGAGGATGCCTACTTTACCTTCACAGTGAAGTCCCCCATCCTGTACCCTATAGTCATAAAAAATAAAATTGCCCTCAACTACACTCATCTGATCCCGGGGTTCAGTAGTATCCCAGTTGAATGTTGTATACATTGCATGTGCAGGGTATAAACCCAATCTGACACTGGGAATTTATTAAGAATGAACATTCCTAGGAATAATCTTTCATCTGATAATCCGACCATTTACAGACCCTGAAAAATCGCCTGGTGGGTGCCACAAACTTCATACAGCCCAGGACTCATGGTAGTCTTAATCCTTAATCCTTAGTACCTTCAAATGTTTGAAGACCATCACACATGCATTGCAGTGTTAAAAGTGCAGTTGTTGCTACATATTCCAAGAAGGCAGCACTATATCTGCTGTGTATCAGATCTGCAAAAGAGGATCAATTAAACTCTATCAGTAAAATGTTATTTCTTGCATTTCTATGCTCTTCAGTTCATATTATATTGTCTACATTACGAAATAAATATGTGATTTGTTTATAGACTTGCATAGCACTAAGGGTTCATGTACATGGCAAAGCTATACAGTACTGAATGGAGCCTAGCATGGTGCACTGCTATACAGACTCTGTCAAACACTGGATGCAATGCTTCTTGGGGACTATACCCCTGTTCAGATGGGGATTGATGGGGCATGCCACTTTTTTGTGCAAAGCCTTTTGAATTTAGCAGCACAGTGTTGGCACTTCTATGGCAGCCCTATTACAACTCTGTGCCATGATACAGCCATGTGCATGAGCCTTAAATCATGCAATAATATGTAAGGTTGGAGGCCTGTGAGCAATGCTTTAGGGCTCATGAATAGGAAAAAGCCAAAGATCATGATGGGCTATGCTGGGATGTCTTTCTCTATTGGTCTTCCACTACTTTCTGTATATTCTTTATGCTATAGACTTTATTGTATTTGTGGGGCTGAGGCAATGGAAGTTTCATTTATCACTAAGAATCATGTGCCAAACAATAGACGTGATAGACATAATTGCTGAGTATTAGGGACTCATGCACTTGGCTATATAACCATAGAGGTACATGAGGCCTCTGTTGTATTTCTGTAGCCTCTGAATTCATATGGAGGTGTATAGAGATTTCTTCTGTCTGCTTCTCTATATGACAGAAAAAAAAATGCTTGCTGCTTTTGACTCTGTGTTAGAGATGGGAGAACCTCTCAGGATTCGCTTCATTTCAGGTTCAGATGACTGAAGTCCCAGATTTTTTTAGGGTCTAACAAATTTGATATGAACCACACCTTAAATTGGCTTAAAATGTAGTGTATGACACTGATGGTGTTGTAGGGGCTTCCATGATTTAACAGGATAATATGACCTGACTGAAGGCCCCTTTTCATAATTAAATATGATTTCTGTTCAGTCTAGCAGTAGTATATTATTCTCAAATAAAGAGGGTAATTAACTTTTAATACTGTGCTAATAAAGTATAACTGATATCTTGTGTCAACCTGACACAAGAGAAGTTATCAGATGCCAGACATTGATAATTGCTTTTATTGCTAGATTAGCTTTTAAGGAGAATTTCTGTGTTACCTCAGTTCATGATTTTATAAGAATTAACCACTAAATGTACTAAGATGAACCTGCTGACGCATGATTAATAAGCATAAAAGTATTAGCTGGAAAATTCCGAATTATTAGGTATACAGAATGAACTTTGACCATACACGTATGCAACTTGATTGAAAATGTATAAAAAGGAATGACATGATCAATAAAGTATGCAAATGACAAAGGTAGAGACACCGAGCAATATATGGTATAGTAACTTATATAGACACAGTGATCCGAATGATAACAAATGGCTCCTCACCTTTAGTGGTTGTGTGACCACAGGTAATATGAGGAACCAAACATGGAGGAACTGGAAGCCGCAGCTGTCACACTGTGACACCATGGAAGGCGTGAATGGAGAGGTATCCCATCCCTGGTGGATCTCCAATTAAGTACACACTTGAAAAAGGGGTACTAAAGACCCCGAAACGCGTCGCGTATTTCTATGAAATAAAAGATTTGTACAATTATACTGATCCCCCACAGTCCCTTAAATCCTGGTCCCCGATATATGAACAATAAAGTGTGCTTGTTACCAGATTCACTCCTGACTCTGTGTTCATTGCATCTGGCTGCAGCCTCCATCTTGAAATCAGACTACCATCCAATATACAGTATTTTATTGATCTGATTAAGGTCAAACTCATCAACACTGTCAGGGCTCCTAGGAACCTATCTATAAAACAAAGAGCATAACACTGTCAGGGCTCCTAGGAACCTATCTATAAAACATAGTGTAGAACACTGTCAGGGCTCCTAGGAACCTATCTATAAAACATAGTGTAGAACACTGTCAGGGCTCCTAGGAACCTATCTATAAAACATAGTGTAGAACACTGTCAGGGTTTCTAGTATCCTATCTATCCAATTTCTAGCTCTCAAAGTGAAAATGAAAGTGAAATTATTATACTCTGGGGACTCTTCAGACTCCAGAGTATAATAGATGGTGGCCCAGGGGAGGCGTTCAAAATGAAAAAAACATTCATACTCACCTTCCCATACCTCTTTTAGGCCTCCTTGCAGCGTCTGGCACTCTCTCTCGGCTTTCTCAGTGACATCATGCGCCTCAGCGGTGACATGGGCACACCGAGTGTTATGAGCTGGAAGCAGTAGACTCTGTGCCCTGTATAGTGGCTAGGCACCGTAACTGCAGGCACTCACAAATTGGATATTTATTGCCTATCCTAAGGATAAGCTATAACTAAAAATTGTCTGGCCAACCCCATTAACACTGGGAATTGAAAGGTCTGTAGCTTTCTAACAATACCATGCATCCAGGTGCGTAACTATCAGGGTAGCAGCGGTAGCGGCTGCCACAGGGCCCGGGACATTAGGGGCCCCAGAGCCCTGTGGCAGCCGCTACCGCGAACCCCACAAACCAGTAACGATCGCGGTCGCAGAGGGTGCGACCGCGAACGGACCCGGCAGGGTACGGAGCCCACGGCCAGCTGGAGATGGCCGGGCCCCGGACCATTATGATAGCGGTCAGGGAAAGCCTGGTTCCCCGACCGCTATACATACTGTTATTGAAAAGGGGCCCTGGCATATTGCAGGCCCCTTTCCAATAGATGGCAGCCCAGGGGAGGTGACTGAAAATAATAAATACATATTCTCACCTCTCCTGGGCGCAGCGTTCTCTCCGGCGTTCCTCTGTCATGACTGAGGCCAGCGGTTACATGGGGGCGCGGCCGCGTAATGACGTCAGTGCGCCCCCATGTGACCGCTGAGGCCCAATCACAGGCCTCGGTAGCGACGTCGGAAGAGGGCCTGAAGACGCTGAAGACGGCAGGATGGAGAGAGGATGCCAAGGAAAGGTAAGGCAAGGTGAGTATGAATGTTTATTATTTTTAATCACTTCCCCTGGGCCTCCGATTATCATACTCTTGGGTCTGAGGAGACCCCAGAGTATAATAATAGCACCGAAGCAGAGGGGCTGTTGAGAGCAAATAATAATGTTTGGGGGCCACTGTGGGCATATAATACTGGGTGGGGGCCAATGTAGAGCATATAATCCTGGGTGGGGACCACTGTAGGGAGCATATAATACTGGGTGGGGCCCACTATGGGGGGGTATATAATACTGGGTGGGGCCCACTGTGGGAAGCATATAATACTGGGTGGGGGCCACTGTAGAGCATATAATCCTGGGTGGGGACCACTGTGGGGAGCATATATAATACTGTGTGGGGGCCACTGTAGAGCTTATAATCCTGGGTGGGGACCACTGTGGGGAGCATATAATACTGTGTGGGGGCCACTGTGGGGAGCATATAATACTGTGTGGGGGCCACTGTAGGGAGCATATAATACTGTGTGGGGGCCACTGTAGGGAGCATATAATACTGGGTGGGGCCCACTATTGGGGGCATATAATACTGGGTGGGTACCACTGTGGGAAGCATATAATACTGGGTGGGGACCACTGTGTGGAGCATATACTGTGTGGGGCCACTATGGGTAGCATATTATACTGTGTGTGGGGGGAGCCATGTAGAGCATATAATGCTGTATGGGGGCCACTGTGGAGCATATAATGCTGTGTGGGGGCCACTGTTGAGCATATAATACTATCTGGGGCCACTGTTGAGCATATTTTACTGTTTGGGGACCTGTAACCGGTTTGGAGGGGGGGGGCCCATGTCAAATGTTCGACTTGGGGCCCAGCCATTCCTAGTTACGCCACTGCATGCATCCCAAGGAATGTCCTACATCTGTTTATGGACTTGATGGCGATGGCGTTCTGAGATAGGCAGATTGAACAACACAAAGTAACCCCCTTTACATTAACAATGGAGCAGAACACACAACCTTAAAGGGTCTTAGATACATGCCGGACTTATCCATTAGAAGGCTGTTATGGTCGGATCAGGTATCATTGTTTCTTTAAGGATGTCTTGCAGTTAAAAGGCAGGTTTTAGGGAATTCGGTCATCGAATAACTACAGATAGTGATAACTTCTCTCTTCCACAATAGCACTTCTCTACATGTATTCAGGAAATTGGGTTTCAGTGATCTAAATATATTGGTAGGTAAACAGCCCAGCAAGTGAGTGACAGAGAACAGGGATTTAATAGCCCCGTGTATGTATGGAGTATCAGAGAAAGACAATGGATGTCAATAGAAAAGCCTGGACAGCACAATAACACTTAGGTGCCAGACATTAGTGGGGGTAGATTACAAGGCGCATATGGCTTGTCTATTACCTGCCCATGAGCTTTGTTGAATGAACACTAAGTAATTGTAAGTTAAATGATGATACAATAGTGTGTAAATGAGTAAGTGATAATGTGACAATGTGACAACATTAACACTGGATGTAGAATCCATTTGGTTTCATAATGTGTAGGGCTTCAAGCAAATGGCTATAGAAAACTGTACCGAAACTCCAGAAAGTTTAAAAGAAGGAGCAACCCTTTAAGAGTCTGTCCAACCAATACATATAAAACTGTGTTATCCTTATAAAGAACATTGGGGCACATTTATTAAGACTGGCGTTTCACACACCAGTCTTTATAAAGGATCCAACTGGCGTAAGGCATGCCTGAAGGATCAAGAAGCTCCGGCCTCTTAATGAATCAGACACATGCCCGTGTGCCAGAATGGAAGTCCATACCAGTCAGGAACTGCAGTAGAATCCTTGTATAACTGCCATGAGCTACGAAAAATTTCCATCTTTCCAGCCAGTTCTGCATATGTGGAATGTGGCAAGTAAGGTGCAGTACAGGGGATGTGGCACATCTTTGGCGTAAGTAAGGGTTTTATGCCACAGATGTGCCACTTTATCATACATTTACATGGTGTAGATGCGTTGATATATTGCCCCCAATATACCCTAAAATATCAATAAATGAAGAGTCTTCAGGTTTTATAGCAGTTTCTTTGAGCTTAAAGGGAATGTCCTTTTTGAATACCTCCATTTTGTTACATGATACCCCTGATAATAAGCTGTGCACAAGTTGGGACCTCCAGCTATCACCTATAGCTTATAGAGGAATAAGTTTTTTATGTTCCTACAGCGCCACCACAGGTGAAAGGCATCATTACACAGTCCTCATTCTTGTAATGGAATACTTTGTAACCGCTCTGCTGAATGGACAGGATTCAGGATGAGGGTCCTAAATTGAGATTTTCCCCTTTTTTAATCTCAGGGTTTCAGATTGGGTTTTATTAACCAATTAACTATTGTTCCCTTTAAACAGTCTGAAAATATATCCCACTCAAAAAGCAGCATGCTATACTTTTGTCTAGATCTACTCCTAGAATTTTATTCCTCACTACAAAAATCTCTGAGAAATCACTGACCATAGGAAGGCATCGGGTTGTTTGACAATGTTTATCGCCCCAGTCATGTGAGTCACTATTGATTTCTTATGTCACATGCTGGGATTTCTAAATAGACTAGGTGTACCATAGCCTTTGGGGTCAGATGTTCCAATGGCTCGGACCAGTTGGAATAAAAAAACAAAAATTGTAGTGCAGGTATCCCAATGGTTTAGACCAGTTGTGAAAAAGCAACAAATACTGCATACAGTATGAGTGTAGTGTTCTGGAGGAGGTGACGTGCTCTGTGGTTTGGGTGTGAGACTGTTGCTTTGTATATTCAGCTCCTTGTCTTAGAACAAAGACTGAATAGTCAATAAAATACGTGCTTATCGCAGGCTGGTACTGATAGTGCGAGTTATACGGTAGGATATTGGGTTTCTTGTTGATCCGCTGATACTGAAGTAAACTAACATTAGTAAACTAAATGGTAAATTTCATTAGTCAATGTCATAGAGATGTATAGGAATGCTAGTGCTGAAGTCCAGGGCAGCTAAGACTGCTACATCCTAGATCTCCTACAGTTCTACAGAATCAAATGGAGATCATCATAGGGTTTTATGATAGCTAGTCTAAGGCCGGGGCTCACGTTGTAAAAATGCTGCATTTTACATCACCTGCAAAATGGATGGGATTCTGTCTAATCGCATCCACACATTGCAGAAAAAAAATCCGCAGCGGAAAAGCTGCGATTTCAAAAACGCAGCATGTCAATTATACCTACGGAAACGCTGCCATTTTCTAGGTATTATAGGGGCAGAAAGTCCACAGACAAAAACTCTGCAGACTTTCTTTGAAAAACACTTTGGAAAAAAATCGTAATGCATCTCCGACTCGGTCTTTTCCGCAGCGTTTTTTTGGCTGCTGCTCGCAACGTGGGGGTTTAGCCTAAATCTTTTTCAGTACTATGGTATGTCAAACCTTAGTGCTGGTTCAACTTGACAGTGGTATGGTAAGCTGAACATGGTAGAACATTGTACTCTGTCAAACCACTGTATAGCCAATTTGCTAATTTCATGTTTGGGAACAGGTAACCATGCATTTTAGACATACATTGGTTAAGGCCACCAATTTTGTTGGGACAACCAACTATAGAATGTGTATGACATGCTTGGACAACATTCATTTGGCATACTACAGTATACTGTGTAAAAGGTTTAGGCAGGTGTGGAAAAATCCTGCAAAGTAAGAATGCTTTCACAAATAGAAGTGTTAATAGTTTATTTTTGTCAATTAAGAAAATTCATTGAATGGACAAAAGAGAAATGCAAATCCCATCAATATTTGGTGTGACCTTTCCCCTTTGCCTTCCGTCAGTTCTTCTCGGTACTTGCAGACTGTTTATTGAAGAAACTCGGCAGGGAGGTTGTTCCCACCATCTTGGAGAACTAAGCCCAGATCTTCTGTGGATGTAGGCTTGCTCTAATCCAGGGGTAGGCAACCTTCGGCACTCCAGCTGTTGTAAAACTACAACTCCCAGCATGCATACTTGCTCTGCTGTTCTTGGAACTCCCATGGAAGTGAATGGAGCATGTTGGGAGTTGTAGTTTCACAGCAGCTGGGGTGCCGAGGGTTGCCTACCCCTGGATTAGAGCAAGCCTACATCCACAGAAGATCTGGGCTTAGTTCTCCAAGATGGTGGGAACAACCACTGACCCCTGCTCTAATCCTTCTGTCCCTTCATGTAATCCCAGACAGACTGGATGATGATGAGATCAGGGCTCTGTTGGGGCCATATTATCACTTCCAGGACTCCTCCACCAAAAGGTGGTCACACCAAACAGTGATGGGATTTAGATTTCTATTTTCTTCATTGACTTTGAATTTTGTTAATTGACAAAAATAAACTATTAACTCTCCTAGTTCTGAAAGCATTCTTACTTTGCAGCATTTTTTCCACACCTGCCTGAAAAATTTTACACAATACTATATGAGGACGATAAAAAGGATTGGACATGTTGAATTTCATAGTTGACAGCTGTCTAGTGATAGAAATGTGCTTTAAAGGGATCCTGTGAGTTAGTCTTTCGACACTAAGCCACCACCAGAGCGTTATGCAGCTGTTTAGTATTTTCACAAGCATGCATTTAGTCACGCTAGCCGCTAAGGAATAGAACAGAAAATAAATTGATTGTAGTGTGCGTGTTGTATTATTATTACCCCAACTAGTCATTTGAATGGAACATTCACCTAAATAGTCATGAAGTGTTGTAATCCTGCCCAATGAGGTGTGATTGATGTGCCCAATGTCAGCAGAATCACTGCAGAAGTCTTGTGCATTCTCTGTTACGTCCTGCGTCTGGGCCATGGGTTGTTTAGCTAGGTGTACTTGATATAACCTCATCTATGCACTGCACATGTGCTGGAAGCGTGGAGAGAGTAGGAGCACATCATCATATGGGCAGCGTTCTAGTGTTTTCTGGAAGCCGTATTGAGCGCTGACACCTTAGGACTGGAACAAGGTCGTGACTATGAGTTGCAGTATTGGAGAAGTTGTTTGTTGTTCTCACATGGTTTGACCCATTGACATTAAGTCTCACCCTAGGGTGGGAATGACTCTGTATTGAAGGGTACTAGTCCCATGCTCCAAGGAGGGACACAGCTTGCAGAAGAGCAGGACAGCTTGAGAGTCTGATTGTGGAGAAGCATGGATGTTTGGTGGACAGCTTGTGCAATGGAGCAGAGGCGTTCTTTTCACCACTGTGGCCTAGGAATCTCGCATAGCTAGGCCTAACCTTACAATTATTAACTGTCAACTATAACTTCACTGAAGAGTTATTTCTGTATTCTGTAATGTCAACATATGTAGTTCGTTGCCAGTAGCCGAGTCCAGTGGGTTGGTATCTGGGTGGCAGCTCAGGAGAGGGTAGGCTGGCTCAGCAGCATGTTGGCCATGGCATAGTGTGGAGCTGGATGTAGTGAAGACCAGAGGAAGCAGACATTTTGCCATCGATCCATTGTTGGCAGCTACCCATCATCACCTTACATCAGGTTTGCTACTCATGCCCCTTAAGCAGTACACAACAGAGCATGTGTCTGTCCACCTGGGAGTTAGATATGATCTGGAGAAGGTTGCAGTAGTGGAGCAGAAGATCAGAAGATCATCTGAAATTGCACCACCACAGGGGAAATAAAGTATTTATGTGGTCCCTATTGAAATCAGTGCATTGTTGGTGTATTGCATGAACACGCAAAAACTTCCAAAGAGAACGAGATGAACACTCTTTGTCACTGCTAGCTGCTAAACTTTTTCATTGAGTTCCTGAGTGAGAAGCCTTCTCCTCCCCTGAGTTTTTTTTTCTTAACTGAAGCAAAATCAGGAGCCCGCCATCTGCAAAATGACTTACTCTGTGTCAGATACCACTGTCTGTGTATCCAAACCTGCTCCAATTCTGTTGTGTCAGGAAAATTAGTCAATGACTGATGGCATAATAGATTAAAGTGCCCGGTATGTATAATCCTCCCCACATACATTACAATACAAAACAAACTGGCACATTGCCTTGTATATGCAGGAAATGTAAAGTAGGTTTATGGTGAGTAAGTTTAGCCTGAACTGAAGATGTTGCAATGTGGTAATGGTTGCAACATGACCAGAGGCGTAGCTAGGGGTTCAGCACAGGGGGGGCGAACATGTCCAAGTGGGCCCCCAACTTGGAAATGTTCGTATACCGATACTATCAGTAAACGGTGAGCGTATAGTGGTATATAGCAGCTCTACACAGGGCAGTAACATTTAGTGACTTACCGGTGACGTCTCTGACTAATCCTTCACATTTCCCATCTCTTTCATCTGGACGGCCATGACCATTTCTTCCAGTCTCTGTAAAGTTTGCAGCACAGACATCTTTGGCTCCTCACTTTTCCAGGCACCTGACCCACATTATCCTCACCTGCACAAAGCCCCAATCCTGCTGCTACCCCAATTATAAAATATATAATATAACCCCCCATAATGAATAATACCCCCAAGTGCATCTTTAAATTAATAACTTCCCTGTGCACCCCTTTAAATAGTGCCCCTTATTAATAATGTCCCAGGTATTTCCTAATTGAAAAGGGAAAAAAAAAAACAAGGGAAAAAAAAATTATTGGGGTTCCAATACCCAGGACCCCTAGGATCAGCTGTTTGAATGAACCGTGGTACCTGTGTAAGCGCCGTGACACCTTCTCTGTTTACATAGTGTCATTCATCTCATAGCGGCCATGTAATGTAACTACAGCCTCGTCCTATACACGTCTATGTGACAAGGCTGGAATGACATCACACGGTCACTATAAACAGACAGCGTGTGATATAAACAGGCGCCATAGCCCCTTCATACAGCTGATCAGTGGGGAATCACTTATCTCTTATTGATGATTTATTCTGAGGATAAATAATCAATAAAAATGAGCTGGAAAACTACTTAAGGCCAAGGCCCCATGTAGCATAACGCAGCAAAAAACAGCTGTGGGAAAAACCGCGGCGGTGACGCATCGCGGTTTTTCCTGCAGCACTTTGCACAGAAAGTTCACAGAGATTTCCTCTGCGGACTTTCTGCTTCAATTATATCTATAGGGAAACCACTGGCGTTTCCGTAGGTATAATTGGCATGCTGCGATTTCCAAAACTGCGACTGTTTTGGAAATCGCAGCGTTTCCGTTGCGCATATTTTACTGCAAAGTGGGGATGGGATGTGGCCCCATGTGGCGAAAACCCACAGAAAAAAAAACTTGCCATTCTAGCAAATCCCATCCACACAGTACAGAAAAATATGTGCAGCAGACGCACTGCGATTTCCAAAACCGTTGCGGTTTTGGAAATTGTAGCATGTCAATTATACTGGTGGTTTCCATATAGGTGTATTGAAAACAGAAAGTCCACAGGGGAAACCTCTGCGGACCTTCTGTGAAAAGTGCTGCGAGAAAAACCACAATGTTACCGCCATGGTTTTTCCTGCAGCGCTTTTTCTTGCTGCAGCCCGCTACATGGGGCCTTAGTCTCAATAAAGCCCAAATACCGCATTCATTAAATTAATTGACCCTCATATTATGCCACTGATTCCCCCTGACATAAATACTGCACCTCTAATGACCCCTTATATCAATGACTATCCCCTTATCTTCATAATGCCTCCTAATATAAATGATGCCCCCTAACGGCTCCTTATATAACTAACCTCCCCCTTGTATTAATAATACCCCCCAATAGCCCTTATATAAAGGACCCCCCCATCGTCATAATGCCCCCTAATGAATCCTCCCATTATAGTTATATTTCCCCCTCCCTAACCACCCCTTATACTATTAATATACCCACAAAAAAAAAAGTCATACTCACCTGCGATGATGATGAATGGAGCCGGCGCTTCCTCCCTGTCCACGAACAGGATGTCTGTGTCTGAGCGCAGGCAGCGCGTTGTTGTGATGTCATCGCGCCGCCCGTGCTGAGAAGCAGACATTGTCCGTGGTCTCGGCGTCTTGTAAACCGCAAGCCTGTATTGGCTTGCGGTTTACAAGACAGTTAAGCACCAGGAAGCATTGTAACTAGATCGGTGTCTGCAGACACCGATCTAGTTAGAAATAAAGGTCTGTATTAATGGCGGCCCCGGGGTAAGCCCCCAAAAATTCAGTGGGCCCGGGGCAGCCGCTCCCTCTCCCCCCCCCCCCCCCGCTAGCTACGCCTCTGAACATGACGGATCAGTGGTTAGCAGTATTGCCTTGCTGCGCTGGTGTTCTTGGCTCTAATTCAACCAAAGCCAATGTCTGCATGGAGTTTGTACGTTCTCTCGGACATAGATTGTAACCCCCTACTCGGGATAGCGAGAGATGACATCTTCAAAAGTGCTGTTGAATATGTTGGCGCTATGTAAGCAAGAGAAATAAATAAGCGTTGCTTCAAAATTTCACTTAGGAAAGGGAACCCCTTTACTTTGGCAAATAAATGCATCATATTCTTGGGTTACAACCTGGTCCAGAACCATGAAGAGCAATTGGGGAAATTGTTTTTGGTTTCAAGAATAAGATTTATAAGTAAACCAGGTGAAACTTGCTGATTGGCTGCACGCATGCCATTGGGGGTGATCCCACGTTCCCAGAGTTCCTTGCCCTATGTCCTAACATGTACAGCAGCCATTTTGAACTAAATGTATGTGTGCCAGTATAGGGGGCTTTATACTATGTGTGGGCCAGTGATGGAGATGTTATACTTTGTGGGTGCCATTAAAGGGGGTGTTATGCTGTGTGGGGGCTTGTGAAGGGGGCAGTATATGTTTAAGGGCCAGTAAAGGGGGGAATTATACTGTGCAGTGCCAGTAAAGATTTGTCCTATGTAAAGTTAGGAGGGGGGCAGCGTAGTTAGCCAGGAATTTTACTGGACGAGATAGCACAGCATGCTGCACAGATTTTTTGCAGATTTTCCTGCAAATGGTGGCAGCTTTGATAAAAAAGTATGACCAAAACATTTTGATTGGGGAAGGGGGGGCAGAACATAATTTTTTTGGACCCCAGAAATGCCAAGTCCACCCCACAGAGTGGCATACTAACAAATGTGTATAACAGATAGTGCCCTGCGGCCTCAGCCCATAGTCACGGTTGGTTCACGCTTGCGCCTGGAGTCCATCCTACGTGAATCCGACCTAAATATCAGAAAAAGGGATAGGGAAAGGTTTGCAAGCGGTTTGTTTGAAAACCCATTCACTTCAATGGGTTTTTAAAGCAATCCGCAGGTGTCCGATTGCAGCCTCTGCGCCGCGAAGCTGCTTTTTTTGGTCGGACACAAAGTCCTGCATGTCTGACTGTGTCCGACCAAAAAAAGTGGCTTTGCGGCGCAGAGGCTGCAATCGGACACCTGCGGATTGCTTTCAAAACCCATTGAAGTGAATGGGTTTTCAAACAAACTGCTTGCAAACCTTTTCCTATCCTTTTTTCTGATATTTAGGTTGGATTCACGGCGGACGGACTCCAGGCGCAAGTGTGAACCAACCCTCACACTGCACTGGCTAACTACTGTACAAGGAGGTTTTGCAACCACTGGCACGTTACTTCAAATGGCAGCAATACCCCTAACGAAACAAGCAGGGGATTTAAGAAAAATAAGAAGAATTGGTATGTTTATTGACCAAGACTTGGTCACTTTAACCGAAGCAAGCAGAAAAATGTTTCTTCATCCATATTGAATCCATTTCCTTGTGTGTATTTTACCATAGTTGGCAGTCTCAGTCTGATGAACGTGACTGAACAAGGAGGATTATTTGTATAACAGCTGAACACAATGTGCATCACGGTTATGGTTAGAAAGTTGACAGAGGGATTATATTCCTGTGAGTCGAATTTCTCTTTAAATATTACTTTGTATAGACACAGTATCCCTGTATACGTCAGTGGTTTACTGGAGCGCTGGAAGGATATCTTCCTGCTGGGAATAATTGCCATTGTACCAAATGGGACAAGTACATGCCAATATTACTCCTACTCTGAAAGGCAGGAGAGTGTAAGATATATATTTTCAGCTGCAAAATACAGACTTATTTAAAAAAAAAAAAAAAAAGATACAAGTCTCCAACACTAAAGCTGACCATACAAGTGAGAAAGCTGACTGGCGAACGCCATCTCACTCCAGTCCCCTACACACATGTACACTTGGCGAAATAGTACATGTGGACTGAATAGAAGAGAGGAATAAGCTGTCTGGCAGAGGCTTATCTCCATCAGAACTGAAGGATCGATAGATGAATCTGACTTCCAGATCTTTATCTCCCCTGATCTGCCATCAGAGTAGACTCAGGTGGACCTCATACACAATAAAACACTGTGTGTGGGCTACTTAAAATTGTCTGTACATATTAAAGAGGACCTTTCACCACGTCCACCAATACTAGTTCTTGGCATCTGTTAATAGTTGCTGCTCCACTGATTCCAGCACAGTTGGGATTTTTTTTCTCTAGCCCCCACCATTCCTGAGCAATCAATGGTGTTAGTTCTGGTGCCTGATATGCTGTATAAGCTCTGTAATGTCAGAAGGGTTGGTGTCAGGCAGGAACAGGCAGGGGGTGTGATTCAGAGCTCCAATCAGAGGTAGTCAAGGTCAGAGCTCAGAATCACACCCTTGCCTGCTCCTGCCTGACACCGCCCACCTGGCAGTACACTTACAAACTAACAGCATTAATTACTCAGGAATGGTGGGGGCTAGAGAAAAAGCTCCAACTGTGCCAGAATCAGTGGAACAGCAACTAATAAATTATGTAAAAGCTGGACTTGTTGGAGGTGGTGAAAGGTCCTCTTTAAGGCTGTCTCAACCCATTAAACTCAGTGGATTGCAAAAAGTCTAATATGTATGGATCAGCAAGCAGGGAAGATTGGCCATGTTGTTGATTTCATGCAGCATCTGGCAGCACTGTAGTCCCAATATGAAACAAACATGCACTCTCAGATTGTAGATAACACAAAATCCACATTTCCAAAACAGAAGACCACATCGGATATACATTACTAAATAAAGCTCCAATCTTGTTTCAGATCTTAAATGATCCGTAAATGTCCCTGTCAATCCTTGATCTGTGAGAAGACAACTTTGTGTTGTAGAAGTCAAGAAAACATTACTGAGAAGAGGAAAAAAGATGAAAATATTTGCACTAGAAAAACACCCAGTTGGACATTGGGTTCAGACTACAAACACACCACATGTAGTCAGAGCCTGCATTTACTATGTCATCTGTCTCCTGCTTTTGTTCCCCTTAGTCTTTTGGGTTGATCTTGTTGTTAGAGAGGATCATTTTCTTCACTTGATAAGTGAAAACTCCTTAGAATACTTTGTGATTCTTCACCCTAAAGACTACTTGTCTTAAGATGAGGACTATTTAATGTGTTACATGTATTGTTGTCACCTTATAAAGGTGGAATAAAGCATTAGCTATTTGTCTAGGTTAATGAAATATCTAGTTTTATTGACTAGTAGAAATGTTCATCTTTCAGTACACCAAACCTTAAGTAAGCTGTGATGTGGGTTATTGCGGGTCATTACAGTTCAGTACAACTATCATCAAACATTGATACCCAAATCAGCAACTTTCAGACATCACAGATAAAGATCGGCTAACATGCCTAGATGATATGTTTTGGTGGAAAGGGAATGTATCCATTCATATGAATGGGTGGCCATATAATATACATATCTCATTAAGTAGCAGGACCAACTCTATTACCTCTTTATGTACTTAAAGGGGTTGTCTGGACCCAAATTGATTTTCCATACTGATGACCTTTCCACAGGATATGTGATCTGTAGTGGTCCGACACCTAGTTCAGCTGTTCCAGCAGTTTCCCGGAGCTGGAAGTTGCTAATAGACGGGGATGGGCAGCACGTGCAACAGTCATCAGTATGAAAAATCAATTTGGGGCTGGAAAACCCCTTTAAAGACATACAGTGAAGTACAACCCATGGAAATGTAGATGTTTTTTTACCCTGGAGATCTTTAGGCTGTCTTCACATAAATATTTCTAAGCCTTTTTGTATTCCATTAACAATGTGCATTTTTACTTAAAATTGTTCGGAGCATTTTTTAAAGTTTTTATTTATATTTTTTCAAAAAGTGAACCAAAATTAGAATACAGAAATCAACCAAAGATCCAGGGTGTCCATGTGTCTGACAGAATCAATACAAGATACATACAGCAGTAACAAGAACCTATCGGTCATGCAGCTTAGATACCAACAGTTTGGTGCACAGGGCACTCGCAAAACTTAGAAGACCCTTGGGCTGCAGAAATACTGGACTAACAACACTACCAACCAGACACTCTTACAAACATACAGACACATCCCCCAGGCACCCATGCACTCCCAAATGATGAAGATAGTTAAAGTGCTGTCACCAAATCCAACCAGCGTCATTGGGCTTCTTTTTTTTTTTTTCCAATGCAGTGTTTTTTGCAACACCTGAATTTGTGGTTTCCTTTAATTGTGTCCTTTACTTAGGTCCTATAAAAAAGCCTATGGACATGATAAAAAAAAATGCCATATCTAGAACATGCTGATTTTTTGAGAAAAAAATACGAAACAAAACAAGCAAAAACACTACAAATGTTGGAAAAAAAAAGTTTATTTCTGTAGTGCATTTCATAGTGGAGTATAGACTTTAAAATAATATCTGGCTGCAGGAACCAAGGAAAAAACCTTTGTTACTCCAGGTTCACACCTATGTCCGGTTTCTGTTCATTGGGTCCACTTGGGGACCCGAAAAATGGAAACCCAATCCGCTTAAAAAGCGGTTACCCATGGAAACCTGTGGACCCCATAGACTATATGGGGTCCACTGGGTCTCCGCCCAAAAAATGCGGTTGAGAAATGTCCTGCTTGCATGACTTTTCTCTCTGCATTTTTCAAGAGGATTCGGGGACGGAATCCCCAAATGCAGAGCGAGCGCTAGTGTGAATCCAGCCCTACTATGTAACTATGAAATGTCCTATGTAAGTGTACATAATACATGTAGTGCATACAGTACTATATAGCAATGCTTTAAACACATCAGATGCAGAAGATCTGCTCTCCAGTTGTTGCTGCAGTACATTATACTGCATTGCCGTTTTGGCAGCAAATCTATATATTGAAGCCAAAGGGCAGGGATAACAAGCCGCGCACTGAATGACACGCTGAATCATCTGGATGCAAACAGGAATTAATTCTATTTCGTTTGTCTCTTCAGCTTGGCTAGGTGACTCAGGCATGTGTCTCTCCATTCTCTCCGTGTCCTAAACTGATCAGGTTTATCAGTCAGGTCCTCCCACAATGCCTGCAAATAAATGAAATATGAATTGAATCATTTCTTTTTACCTGGATGTAACCCAAGCTAATCTCCATCCTATAATGTGGCAATGATGTATAAGTAGCTACACACCCAGGACAATGATGCAATGAGCAGGTCACATTTCACGTATTACCAATTCTGCAGAAAACGGTAATCAATGAAAACTTCCGCTGAATTCCATGTGAATGCTAATTCTTAGTCCAAACATGAACACCTTTCTACAAGGTATTGATGGATTCCATTGAATTTGGTTCAAGACGTGTTAGACCAGAAGTCATCTTTAGGTTTTCAAGGTACTACCATATTGGCTTATGGTCTCTAGGCTTCAGTAGTTGGCAGTGGACATTTAAGGTCCTCATAGTTGTCCTTCCCTTGTGTTGTATTACTATTACTCAAATACTAGAGATAAGGCTGCGTTCACACTAGCCCTCGGTTTCCGTCCTTCGGGTCAAACGAAGGTACAGTCGAGGGCATTTTTACGTCTATGGGAGCTCCATTACAATTCAGTACAAAACAGAGCCATAGTACGTCTGTGTGCAAAAATATCAGGACTCGCCAGCAGTCTCTTCTTGCTGCTTTCATACTATGAATTACAAAGATTGAAAGAAACTGGTACAACCCCAAGCAATAACAAGCATGTGACAGGGTTTATTCACTGCTCTACTGCCGGACATTGCAGAGGGTTATCTGCTATTACTTCCTGTGTGACCCAAATCAAAGTCCAGATTCCCCTTACGTCCGACAGCAGCACAATATGATTGAGCCAAACAAAGAAACATTCATACAGCACCAAAAACGGGTCAAACGCCATAATGGAACATAGAGGAGCATAAGCCTAAGCCATAGGTTCAAAATACAAGCAGCAAAAATCAATTCTATATTTTGCCTTTAAATTTTCAATTTCCAAACTTACCGCACTTTTACCAAGAAAACCGGAAGTAGGCCGCGGTGGTGCGCAAAGTCTTCCTTCCCCGGGGAACACGGGACCGAAGAAAGGTTCCGGCCAGAGAGCTTCCCCGCTTACTTCCGGGATCGCGCTGCCTGCAGTGCGATGAGCCGGATAGATGCTGCGCTGCGGAACAAAGGCCCTGAAGGACCGGAGGTTTTTTGGAGAAAAACATCGGAATGGACTGAGGTACCCCCTAAAGGCAAGCCAGGAGTAGATAAAAAACCCCTAGCAACGGGAGGTCACGAGAGACCACCATCCACCTGTCCCACACAGGACAGAAAAAAACACAGGGGAGGGAGGTCTCTTGTGCCCTCTTATAGGGCCAGTAGGAGGCACCTTCTTATTTTTGGTGCTAATTAAAGGTTCCACTGTCCTAAACAACACACAGGGGCAGAGATACCCCCCCCCCCCCCCCCATATTGTGCTGCTGTCAGGACTAAGGGAATACAGATTGACATTACAATCAACGATTCACATGACCAAGTCCCAATCAGGAAAAATGGTCTGTGTGTGGGATATGTCAGTTCAGCGCAGGCTTTATGTCAGTTCAGTACAGTAAAATGACATCACATGTTTTAAAAAGAGTCTATGGAGCTATTCACATGTCCATTTTTTTACAGACCGTGAAAAGGGTCCGTCAAAAAATAGGTCATGTCATATATCTGGCTGTTTTTCATAGACAGTTCATAGATTCATGAGAGATCTATAAAAGACGAGTATCCCATGGATGCAAATGGCCATGAAATATGGACTGTTTTTCCATTTTTCACGGCCCTTTTTTTTTTACAATGGTCGTATGAATATAGCCTAAGGCATACACATGGACTGGAAAATCTGGTCCGTACATTAGCCGGATTTCCCTATCCAAACCTAGGCAGGAGAGGGGTCTCCTTGCATTATATACTGTATTAGGATGATGTTAGGAGTCCTTGACTCCTTGTGGCTCTTCTGTCCCACACTATATACAGTACTGAAAAGTAGAGCTGCAAGGAGGCAGGGACTCCTAACATCACAGGTCACTACGATTAGAGGAGTCCTGTCTCCTGACTAGGTTCAGACTGGATTTCCAGTCCAGATTGCCTGATGTGTCTGGGGCCTTAGACTCCTGTTTCTCCTCATAAGATTACCTTTCACTTTTACTTTTATTCATTATAATGCACATGCCCAGGTGATGGATTATACCGGAGACAATACACAAATTTCAAAGTTCCATTGTGACCTTTGTAGCTACCTATCCCTGTGGTGCGATTCCAAGATTGAGCCTTATTGTACCCAAAGTCATGTTTAGCAAACCAAGCATGTGTCTAAGGAGCGGGACCTGTAGGTGCTGACTGAGCCCAAACCCCTAAGAGAACTGGGCAATCGCTATGTGTGCGGTGTAGAGCGCTGGTGACAATAAATCCAGTGCAATGGAGTGTGTTTCTTTGGCTGCTTCTCTACAAACACTCAAGTAATGGGAATCCAGCTGCCCTGTTCTTGGGTAGTTCGGCTAAAGGGAACATAGGGGCAGGGTCGGACTGGCCCACCGGGGAACCGGTGAATCCACCAGTGGGCCCCGAGCCCCGACTATTAGTCCTCATGTCATGGGGGCCCGATCGGGATCCTGACCATCCCGATCAGGCCCCTGACCATCCCGATCAGGCCCCTGACCATCCCGATCGGGCCCCTGACCAGTGGCGTTACGATCGGGGCAGGGTACGGGGCCCGCGGCCAGCTGGAGATGGCTTATAATACTGGGTGGGGGCCACTGTGGAGCTTATAATACTGGGTGGGGGCCACTGTGGAGCTTATAATACTGGGTGGGGGCCACTGTGGAGCTTATAATTCTGGGTGGGGGCCACTGTGGAGCTTATAATACAGGGTGGGGGCCACTGTGGAGCTTATACTCCATACAGTGGCTCCTTCATTTTTTTTTAATTACGCCGGGACAGGTGAAAAAAACAAAACAAAAGAACCCCCCACAAACTTTCTTTCCTGTCTCCAGTGTCTCCCAGAGCAGTTCGGTCCTGCAGTTCTGTTGTTTTCTTCCAGCGCAAGTTCTCTCTGCACGTGACTACCTGTGACGTCACGTGACCCCTGAGGCCAATCAGTGGCCTAAGGGAAGGGACCTGGGACGTCACAGCCAGTGAGGAATTCCGGCAAAAAGAAGACAGCGGAGCTGCAGGACCGGACCGTACTGGGAGGACACCGGAGCACCGGAGACAGGTGAGTATGTTTAGCATATTTTTTTTTGGGGGGGGGGGGGAGGATGGGGGGGGTAGGGGGGATTCACCTCCCCCAGACTAATTATAAAAAAGAAAAAAATTATACTGGACAATCTCTTTAAAGTGTGGGGCATTAGGGGTGTATATTAAAGGGGTTGTCCAGGCATAATTTGTTATGGTTTATCCTCAGGATAGGCCAAAGATTCCTGATCTGTACGGGGCTGATCCCAGACCGATCAGCTGTACGGAGCCACTTCTGATGCCCGTCCTGTACACAATACAGGGCCAGAAGCAGAAAGCTCTGTCCACTGTGTATTACCCGGGCACCTTCACTGCATCTCAGCACTTATTGAAGTCAGTAGGAGCTGAGCTGCAGTGAAGGTGCCGGGCTGCTATACAGCGGATGGAGCTTTCTGCTTCCGGCCCTGTGTTGTGTACAGAACAGGTGCCGGAAGTGGCTCCGAACAGCTGATGGGGCCGTGTGTCAGCCCTCTACAGATCAGGTATTTATGGCCTATCCTGAGCATAGGCCATAAAAAAGATTAACCCTGGACAACCCCTTTAATATGCCCCATACAGATTAATGTCCCCCCCACAGGATGTTAGCCCCCATCACTGCTCCCACACAATATAATGACCCCATCACTGTTCCCCATACAGTATGGGGGACCAGTGAAGAGGCCACTATGTGGGGGGACCAGTGAAGTGACCATAGAAAAATTTGGCCCAGACAACCCCTTAAAAGAGGTTGTCCATAAACTGGAGCGACCACTGTGTCGGCCGCCAGGGAGGTGTAAAAATAAGAAAATTTTTAAAAAAGCATACTCACCTGTCCCCAGCACCCCGTTGTCCCCTGCCTGTGTCTGTTCGGTCTCATGTTGGCGCCTCATCTCTGGAAATCCTGTACCTAATTGGTCTTAGCGATCACATGAGGTGCAGGACTCTCAGCAAGGAGTCGCCGGCATGAGACTGAATGGACACTGGCAGCGGACAACGGAGTGCCGGGGACAGGTGAGTATGCTTTTTAATTTACTTATTTTTTACTTTACACCTCCTGCCAGCTACATGGGTTGCTCCAATTCCTTCGACAACCTCTTTAAAGGATTTATCCATCTTTCTAATATTGATGGCCTGTCCTTAGGATAGGCCATCAATATTACATCTACGATGATACAACAGCCAGGACCTCTGCAGATCAGCTTTTCCAGGACAATGCGGCTACAGGTAAAAGGTAACAATTCTAGGAGCCACGCTGTTCACTTGCCATACAAGGTGTAGCAGTAGGTTTAGGTAGTGCAGTGGTGCACATGGTATAGTGGGTGAGCAGCATGGCTCCCGGCATGTTATTACCTTTAGCCGCCCTGTCTCGGTACCACTGATCTGCAGGGGTCCTGATGGTGGGCCCCTAGAAACAATTCCACTGGTGGGCCCTAGACATCCCAGTCCGACACTGCATAGGGACGTACTTGTCTAACCCTACTCGGTAGCAGAGTTGGTTAGTGCCCCAGCTCCCCTTACACATTGTACCTTATCTCTGTGCAGTCTCTACTACTGGTTTGGCTTACAAATACTGACATGTAAATAAGGCCTAATACTCTATTACCTTTCTAGTGGGGCTTCACCTGCCACAACATAGTGGGGCCTCACCATCAGTGTTACAAGTCCATGCCAAAATTAGAAGTTTTTCTAGATATTTTATTAATGTTCCCATTATTTTATACATTTCTTTCAGTCCTGGCATATGCAGCTGTGATGTAGTTTCTTGGAGCTCTGCTGAGCTGGGAAAATGGGAGATGCAGCTAAACTAAACCAGATGGGAATGAACTAAAAAGTGATGCATAGATTTAATAGTGCTGGCAATGATCAGCTCTGGGTGTGTCAAGTCTAACAAAGGTTGTGTTTCCATGTTCAAGTTTTTGCATGCAGTTTTTGAAGCCAAAAACTGTGTAGATCAAAAAGAGTGAGGAAACATAAAAGACAATACTACTCTCATCCTATTTTTTTTTCAATACAGTTCTTCTTCTTCAAAACTGCATCTTGTACCTTCACATGGAAACCCGGCCTAAGGCTAAGGCCCCACATTGCGGAAACGCAGCTTTTTTTGTTGCAGATTTTGCTGCGGTTTTTTGAGCCAAAGTCAGGAGTGGATTGAGCAGAAGGGAGAAGTATAAGAACTTCCTATAATTTCCCATTGCTTTTGTAGCCATTCTTGGCTTTGGGTAAAAAAAAACACAGCAAAATCTGTGATAAAAAAGTCCCTGTAAGGCTATGTCCCCATGTTGCGGAAAAGCAGCTTTTTTTTGTTGCAGATTTTGTTGTGGTTTTTTGAGCCAATGTTCTGACTCAATAGCTTGGCTGCAAGTGTGAGGTTGTGAGAGTGTCCTGTAGTCTCTATGCTAACCAGCAATTTACACCAAGATATCTATCAGATAGTGTTCAACTCAACTGAGGAGGCGTAGATAAGATTCCAGATGCTTTAATCCAAGTAAATCTTGTAGAACCTCATACAGCAGTAGGTGAAAAATGATGAAATACCAGGAGCTGAGCAGACATGTTGCTTACAAAGAAGTGAAACTAAACTGAGAGAGAGAGAGGAGGAGCTACAGCATCACAACTAAGGATACAGAGAGAGAGAAGGGACAAACTACAAAGACAAACAGTATCACAGATACATGTCAGTGAATTAAACCAAGTCCTGGGACATGACAGCCAAAGCCAGGAGTGGATTGAGCAAAAGGTAGAAGTATAAGAACTTCCTATATATTTTCCATTCCTTTTGTAGCCATTGTTGGCTTTGGCTCAAAAAACCGCAACAAAAAAAGCTGCGTTTCCGCAACGTGGGGCCGTAACCTAAAATGCACTATTTTTGACTGTTGCAAAAGTGTAGTGGAAAAAATGCAGCATTCTACAGTCCCAGTAAAGGTCCTCTTCAAACCTGAAAAACAAAAAAGAAACATGCACAACAAACAATAATCAACAGTTAGTCCAAATAAACCAATCTTCAGATCAGGAAGCCGCAATTTGCCAACACCTCCACCGACCCACACTGTAATCCACAAGTACACGGTTTTAGTTCATGGAAGGAAGCTCCCCGCCATGAGCTGTGAATGGTGTCCTTATCTTCTTTTATGTGACGTCTCCTCTTGGAAGAAGAAGCACCAGTTCATTAATTGGGCGGAAGAAAACTCGCACTGAGCCTCCCTTGGTTACCTTGACCTCCACTTTCTGAGTCTTCCCATCATCACTAGGGACAACTTTAGTGATGAGACCCATAGGCCATTCATTCCGATGGACTTCTTTATCCCTTAGAAGGACGAGGTCACCCACCTGGAGATTAGGTTTTGAGGTCTGCCATTTGTGACGGCTCTGTAGCATGTGGAGGTACTCTGTTTTCCAGTGGTGCCAGAACACATTGGACAGGTGTTGAACTTGTTTCCATTGGCGTCTGTAAATGTCACTGTGATCTAAGGTACGTGGAGAGGTAGCAGCAGTACCAATTTTCTGAGTAAGAAGCGTTGCTGGGGTTAAGATAATTGGAGATTCAGGGTCTGAAGATACTGGGACAAGTGGCCTTGCATTGATTATCGCAGACACTTCAGCAAGAAAGGTTATTAACGTCTCATGGGTAAGCAGTGTCGACTTGTGGTCCATCAACATAGAGTCAAGGATTCTGCGTGTGATCCCAATCATACGTTCCCAGGAACCTCCCATATGGGATGAATGTGGAGGGTTAAACGTCCAAGTGCACCCATTGTTGGATAAGAAGTTGTCTAACTGCAGTTCTTTGCAGGCTCCAACGAAGTTAGTGCCACAGTCAGACCTCAGTTGTTTCTCAGCAGGCAGTGGAGTGTCCCAGTCCATGTTCTCAGTGGTAAGCTGTCTTAGTAGTAGCTTGCCTTGAATGGTGATGGGAGCAATGAAACCAAGAGGATCATAAATGCTGTTCACAACAGATAAAACTCCTCGTTTGGTGAAAGGTTTGTCACAAGAAGACACTTGGAATGTGAATGTGTCTTGTTCAGTGTTCCATAGCAATCCTAGGCTGCGTTGCATAGGAGGAGCATCAGAACTGAGATCAAGATCCTTCAAGTTGATTGCATGATCATCAGAGGGAAATGCCTTCATTACCTCCATATTGTTGGAGATGATCTTGTGAAGTCTGAGGTTAGCTACAGACAGCATTTCCTGTGTTCTAGAGAGGAGATCGATCACTTCTTCACTTGCAGGTAAGGATTTAAGACCATCATCAACATAGAAGTTCCTCTCAACAAACTGACGAGCATCAGAGCCATACTCTTTCTCACCTTCTTGGGCGGTCCTTCTCAGTCCATAGATCGCTACTGCAGGAGATGGGCTATTGCCAAAGACATGTACCTTCATCCGGTAATCTATGACTTCATTGTTGACATCATTGTCCTTATGCCATAGGAACCTGAGATAGTTTCTGTCATCATCCTTAACAATGAAGCAATGAAACATCTGTTGGATGTCGGCCATCACTGCAACTGGTTCCTGTCTGAAACGGATTAAGACTCCTATGAGGCTGTTGTTTAGGTTAGGACCAGTGAGGAGCAGGTTGTTGAGATAGACGCCTTCATACTGAGCACTAGAATCGAACACGACCCTGATTTGGTCAGGTTTGCGAGGGTGATACACGCCAAATGATGGAAGGTACCAGCATTCTTCTCCTTCCTTTAATGGAGGTGCAGGTTCTGCATGATCTCTCTCAAATACCTTCTGCATGAAACCTACAAAGTGTTTCTCCATCTCTGGTTTCCTCTTGAGGGTACGTTTTAAAGAGGAAAATCTAGAAACTGCTTGCTTCAGATTGTTTGGCAGTTTTGATCTCGGGGAGCGGAAAGGTAAGGGTGCTACCCAGCTGTTGGAATCATCTTGAATGAATTCCTTGTCCATAAGTTTGAGAAATTCTTTATCAGCTATAGCCGGTGCCAGCTTGTTGTGATCACTTGTTGTATTGAACACTGTTAATCCAAGGGTGTCGTCCCCAGGCAGGAAAGTATTCACGTTGTCTCGGTGATTATGCAGCCACTTACTGTTGCTTATCTTCTCATTCACTTGGTAGTGATGTGGACATGGCTGAAAACAAGTGCTGCGACCATTTGGTAACATATGCGTCTTAAATGAAGAAATATTGGTGGGCCTTTTCATCCTACCTATGCAGACGTTGCCAATGATTACCCATCCTAGATCGAGGCGCTGGGCAAATAGTGCATCATGTGGTCCATTAATTTGCTGGCGTATTTTGTGCAGTCTGAGAATGTCTCTACCTAGCAGAAGTAGAATGTCTGCATTTTTGTCAAGGGATGGTATTTCACTGGCTATAGCCCTTAGATGAGGGTGCTGGAAAGCCGCCTCTGGTGTGGGTATCTCCTCTCTGTTTGATGGTATCTGGTTGCACTCAACAAGTGTGGGCAAAGGTATCTCCAAATTGCCCTTGAGAGAAGCTATTACGAGACCGCTGGCCCTTCTTCCAGAAACCTCTGATATGCCACTACAAGTACCCAAGGTATATGGATAAGTATCACCCTTTAAGTTAAACAGATCAAAGAGTTCTGACCTTGCAAGTGAGTGGTTGCTCTGGTCGTCCAAGATGGCGTACACCCTCAGAGCCCTTTCTGGTTGGCCCTTGGGGTATATATTGACTAGGCATATCCTTGCACAGGACTTGTCACAAAGGTCTTCTCCGCAGACTTCTGTACATGAGATACTGTGGTAGTATTTGCTGCTTGATCTGTGTTCTCCCCGCCATGCTTAGTTGGGGAAGGGGAACCTCTAGGCGGTGTGGCACTAGGCTGGGATGGATGAAGAGCTTGTACATGGTTCTCACTGCCACACTCTATACACTTAATAGCAATTTTACAGTCTCTAGCAACATGTTCAGTAGAGGTGTAAGAGACAGCCAATGTTGTCCTAAGCTTCATTTGTCTGTATAAACTGTTAATGTTGAATGTATTTCTGTGATTCTGTTCCTTTAAGACAGCAGCCATTGTAATTGTGACATGATGCTGGAGTGACACCCCCCCTTTTTATGTCAGCCTGCCTGTTCTGCAGACAGAATGTGAGCAGAGATGCAGGAAGTGACGAGACAGAGAGCAGCAGCCATCTTGGCAAGTGTTGTATTGAACTGGTGTGGAGATTTTTCTGTACAGCTAAGCTGTATCTTGGTCCAGAGACAAACAGAGTGTAAAGAGACAACAGGACTAGTGAGTCCATGTGAAAGGAACTGTGCTCAGTGGCTGATCAGTGAGACTGACATTGTGACTGTGTATATGGATACCACAGATAGAGACTCGCAGTGCTGTTGATGTACTGGACAGCACCTGCTAAACCCCGGCTTACAACCCAGCTCAGTGTATGGATTCGGCAGGACTGTCAGTGTGCTGAGTGGAATCTGCTGTTGGATTACATTGCATTCATTGGGTTTCCCTGTTAAAGAGGACTTCATTTCTCCCAAGATCCTGATAACAGTGAGGAGAGGACGCTTCACTATAAAAGAAAGGAACGACTTTGGGCCCCACCGCGCGCTTCTACGGACTGTAAGCGGTCCACCTGGACCACTGGGGAAAAGGGGGTGCACCCAAATGTGATGTCAGGGTCAGTTAGGGATAGTTTTGAGTATATTGTTCATTCAGTGTCCATACTGCAGAAGTGGACAGAGTAAAAGTAGAAACCATTACAGAATTTGCCTTGAAATTGTTCATGCTATATTGTATATTTTGTTTGTCTTTATCCCTGTCATTTTACCTTCAAATAGCCTTTATTAACTTATAGTAAATATATATTCTTTTCTTGAACTACCGCGTGTGCGTTCATTTCTGGTTGCGGAGTCCAAACCACCTGCCTTGCTCTCGGTTCACAAATTGGCGTAGTCGGCAGGATCCGCTTACCAGAATGGACGGTGACGCACCCGTTAGAGAGAATGGTGCTGGAGGAAGAATGCCAGCAGGGGCTATAATAAGTCAGTTAGCTAAATTTGATGGCAATAATATGTCAGTGAGTATGTGGGTGGAACAGATACGAATGATACAGCGAATGTACCAGACCACACCAGAAGTACTAGTAGAGCTAGCAATATTGACATTACAAGGGGATGCTAAGACCACGGTGATATTGAGGCCATTTGAACAAAGGCAGACATTTGAGCAAGTAGTCCAGATTCTAGAAACCATTTATGGAGAAACTGCATTGCTGGGGTCTCTGCAGGCTCGGTTCTTCCAGAGGGTACAACAGGAGAATGAAAGCCTTCCCCAATATGCAAATGCCCTACAAGAACTGCTCCGAGATATTCAAGTGAAGGAAAGAGGGGGCTCGCCAGCCTTCTGTAACCCTGATCGGACTCTCCGTGACCAGTTTGTCCTGGGGATACGTGACGGCAGTTTAACTGTGACTATGCAGGATTTTATACGACGAGAGACTGATGCTAAATTCCATGATGTACAGGTAGAGGCCATCTCCCGTGCCAATAGTATGGTCCCGAGGCCGCAGACCGCAGTTGGAGTTACTTTGTCACAGGGGGCTAGTTCTGGCTCAGAGACAGTAGAAAAGGGGACGGTTAAAGAAATTCTCACAGTAATGCAGAAACTGCAAGAGCAAATGGAACACTTGCACACCCGTTGTGATGAACATTCTATGAAAATTGCAGACTTCCAGAAAACTGGAGGTGAAAGGGTGAGCCGTCCATACCCAGAAAATCAGAATCACCCACCACCCCGCTGGAGGGATGAGGATAGGACCTACCGAAGGGGTCCAAATCAGTTAATGCAGTGCTCAGGAGAAATCGAAGGGGCTTACCGAAGGGGCCCAAACAGATGGCCAGAACGACGGGAGATACGCTGCTGGGAGTGTGGACGGATGGGCCACGTTGCTGCTAGATGTCCAGAGCAGCGACAAACTTATGAGAGACCGCCGTTAAACTGAAGTCCCCTGCTGCTGTAGGGCGTGTAGTAGGGGAGACTGACAAGGAGACTATGGGGGGAGAATGCCCTAATGATGACCTGATCGCTGCAAGTCCTGTTATACAGGTGGAAATGGAGGGTATTCCGGTTACCGGGATGATTGACACGGGTTCCCAAGTAACGACCTTGAGTAGAGACTGTTATGAACGGTACTTCCAGCAACATGTGAAATATGATCCCCATACATTCGTACGAGTGGTCGCAGCTAACCAGTTACCAGTTCCAGTCGTGGGAGTGGCCTGGATGAATGTCCGGGTATGTGGCCAAGATCTAGGTAGGAAAGGCATTGTGGTGGTACAGGAGTCACATGAAGTAAAGGTCCCTGTCATTTTGGGGATGAATGTGTTAAAAGAATTAGATCAGATCCTCTTTGAAAAGAAAGGTCACGGTTATTGGAAAGAAACCACCACCCATCGGCCTACTCAAACAGCTTTCCAGCGGCTGATCCGGACATGTGGCTTACAGAAAAGTTCAGATGCACAGCGTCCTCTGGCTCGAATTTCAGTTCCTTTGCATACAAAAGTTACACTGCCACCCAGTCGGGAGACAATAGTGTCCATGCCCATAGGCACCTGTCGGAAACTAGAGGGCATAGCTGTGTTGGTAGAACCACTGCAGGCAGCCGAAGGAGGTGTTGATCCGCTAGTGGCCCGTTCCTTGGCAATAGTTCGCAATGGAAGAGTACCACTTCGATGTGTAAACACTCAGGACCAGAGTGTGGACCTGACCCCAGGGAGGCAGCTGGCTAACATCTATGTGACTCCGGAGGAAGTAAGGAAAGTAACTCCAATGCAGCTGAAGCCGACTGAAAGGGATGAGTGGACCGTAACTGTGTCCATGGGAGAAGATGAGGAACCCACCTCTGAATGGAATGGCCGTGCAATTCGAGAACAGATGAAGATGGATGCAAGTTCATGTTCTCTGGAATGGGTGCAGAAGGTAGATGAACTGTTGTGGGAGAACCGAGCCGCCTTTTCACGGTATGCTGAAGATTTTGGATGTACCACAGGGATCTACCATGAGATTCCCACAGGAGACACCCCTCCAATTAGAGAGCGCTACCGACAAATTCCTCCACAGTTGTATCAGGAAGTAAAAGAACTGTTAGCTAAGATGCTACAGGGTGGGATCATCCAAGAAAGCCAGAGTCCCTGGGCAGCTCCTGTGGTGTTAGTAAGAAAAAAAGATGGGTCCATCCGATTTTGCGTAGACTATCGGAAGTTAAACGCTTGCACCGTACGAGATTCCTACCCCTTGCCACGGATTGAGGAGTCCCTCTCAGCGCTGGGGAGAGCCCGGTACTTCTCCTCACTAGATCTGGCTAGTGGGTATTGGCAGGTGCCGATGGCCACAAAAGACAAGGAGAAGACGGCATTCATCTTGCCCATGGGACTATACGAATTTAACCGGATGCCCTTCGGGTTGACAAATGCACCCGGAACGTTTCAGCGGTTGATGGAGAAATGTCTCGGTGACTTCAACTTTGAGTTCACTCTCATCTACTTGGATGACATTATAGTGTATTCTGCGACCTTTGAAGACCATCTCCACCAGTTGGGGCAAGTATTTCGAAGATTGCGGGAACATGGGCTCAAATTGAAACCCAGTAAATGTCGGTTGTTCCAATCTGAAATTGATTACTTGGGTCACCGCGTATCAGGAGAAGGGGTGAGACCATCAAGAGACAAGATAGCGGCTGTTCAAGATTGGCCAATACCGACTACCCTGCGAGAAGTGAGGGCGTTCCTTGGAGTAGCCGGTTACTATCGACGGTTTATTAAGGATTTCGCCAAGGTAGCAGCACCACTTAATGCTCTCCTACGAGGCACATCCGGTGGTCCAAAGAACCGGTCCGTGAAGTGGGGACTTGAACAGGAACAAGCCTTCCAGGCATTAAAGGATGCACTGACAACAGCCCCAATCTTGGCATATGCTGATTACCACTTGCCGTTCCAGCTGTATACGGATGCAAGCCTGTATGGTCTTGGAGCAGTGCTTTCCCAGCTTCAGGATGGCCAGGAGAGGGTCATAGCGTACGGCAGCCGGTCTTTGAGAGATTCTGAAAGAAACCCCGAGAATTATAGTTCATTTAAGTTGGAGCTGTTGGCACTGGTATGGGCCATGACCGAGAAATTCTCTGAATATTTGACCGGTGCTGAAGTTTTAGTACTGACTGACAACAACCCACTAGCTCACCTGGAAAATGCCAAGCTCGGGGCGTTAGAGCAGAGGTGGATAGCCCGAATGACTAAGTTCAATTACCGCATTAAGTATCGGTCCAAGACAGAGAACCAGAATGCTGACGGGCTTTCTAGGGTAACCGCCCAGACCCCCACAGTAGACGTGGATCATGAGTTGGAGCATGTGGAGGTGCCCGACTTCAGCAGATTTTCACAGGCCTTGGCCGCCGCTAATCAGTTTGAGATGGAGGGGACTGAAACGGCTCCTTTCTTTGGTCCCTCACGACAGGAATGGGCACAGATACAACAGACCCATGAGGGGCTGGCACAGATGATCAAGTGTGTTGAGAAAGGCCAGAAGCCCTGTAGAGAGGAAAGAGAACGACTGACACGTGAGATATTATCTGTTCTGAGTCAGTGGGAAAAGTTGGAGATGAAAAATGGAGTGCTATGCCGAAAGGTCTATTTACCTTCTGAGATCGACATTCGATACCAAATTGTGGTGCCTAGTGAACTGGCTCGCTCGTTGGCAGTTGAGGCTCATAATAAGAATGGACATTTTGGTCATGAGAAGACCTTTCGTTGGTTACAGCGACTGATTTACTGCCCTGGTCTTCGTCAAATGGTCGAAGAAGTATGCCGCAGCTGTCGAACTTGTGAGATCCATAAGGCAATAGAACAGAGAGCTCCCCTGCAAACCATCGTGACCCAGGAACCTTTAGAAATCGTCATGATAGACTATCTAATGGTGGGCCCATCCAATAGCGGACACCAGTATTGCCTCGTAATGGTGGATCACTTCACCAAATTTGCGGTGGTAACCGCCACCAAGGACCAGACAGCTGAGTCAGCAGCTCGTGCTCTGTGCCAAGATTTCATGCGAGTATATGGGTGCCCTAAACGCATCCACTCCGACCAGGGTGCCTGCTTTGAGGGACACGTAATGAAAGAAGTTCAACGTATCTACGGGATAAAGAAGTCGCACACGACTCCATACCACCCTCAGGGAAATGGGGCCTGTGAAAGATTCAACAGAACTCTGCTACAGATGCTGCGGACTCTGGAGGAAGACAAGAAGTTACAGTGGCCTCAGTTCTTGTCTGAAATGGTGTGGGCCTATAACAATCAGGTCCATTCTACAACGGGGTACTCTCCTTATACACTTCTCTTTGGGCGGTCTGGGCGAAGTATAGGAGAATTACAGTTGGATGATGTGGATGGGTTCCCTCCGAGGGATCCAACCTCTTGGGTGCGGGCGCACCGGCAGAGACTTGAGACGATCCATCGATTGGTGCGGCAGCGCCTGCAAGAACATCCCCATCCTGATAAGACCCCAGTGCAAGAAGCACCATTGCAACCAGGCGACCTGGTGCTAGTTCGTGTCAAGAAACCCCAAGGGAAATTGGAAAGCCGATGGGAGGCTTTGCCATATCGTGTTGTTGGCCGCAAGTATGCGAATGGGCCAGTGTACCAGGTCCAGAAAGAAGGAACTGATTGTGTTCGAGTACTTCACCGAAATATGTTGCGCCTGTGTCATTCTGAAGGGACAAATCATGATGGGCCTGCCAATGTGAATGAGCTCCCACAGTCAGAGAATGGAGGTGCGGAATGGGCCTCCGACGAGGAGGATGATTGTTGGCCGATCCCTGCTCCTGGGGATGTTCCACCTGTGACTACTGTATCTCCGGCCTGTGCCCCCTCAGGTGCGGAATCCGCTGGTCCTTCTCAGCCCATAGCTGCAGCACCCCATAATATACCACCGGTCCTCAGACAGACCACTAGGCCAAATGCTGGTATTCCCCCTGTTCGGTATGCGCAGGATGAGTTTGTTTGGCCTGCCATACATCGGTATACTACCACCCTGTGCATAAAAGTACAACCCTCTGGATATACAGTCATAGGCAGGGACTGCCAATCTTAAAGTGGTGGGGGGAATATGTAAGAGACAGCCAATGTTGTCCTAAGCTTCATTTGTCTGTATAAACTGTTAATGTTGAATGTATTTCTGTGATTCTGTTCCTTTAAGACAGCAGCCATTGTAATTGTGACATGATGCTGGAGTGAGACCCCCCCCTTTTATGTCAGCCTGCCTGTTCTGCAGACAGAGTGTGAGCAGAGCAGCAGGAAGTGACGAGACAGAGAGCAGCAGCCATCTTGGCAAGTGTTGTATTGAACTGGTGTGGAGATTTTTCTGTACAGCTAAGCTGTATCTTGGTCCAGAGACAAACAGAGTGTAAAGAGACAACAGGACTAGTGAGTCCATGTGAAAGGAACTGTGCTCAGTGGCTGATCAGTGAGACTGACATTGTGACTGTGTATATGGATACCACAGATAGAGACTCGCAGTGCTGTTGATGTACTGGACAGCACCTGCTAAACCCCGGCTTACAACCCAGCTCAGTGTATGGATTCGGCAGGACTGTCAGTGTGCTGAGTGGAATCTGCTGTTGGATTACATTGCATTCATTGGGTTTCCCTGTTAAAGAGGACTTCATTTCTCCCAAGATCCTGATAACAGTGAGGAGAGGACGCTTCACTATAAAAGAAAGGAACGACTTTGGGCCCCACCGCGCGCTTCTACGGACTGTAAGCGGTCCACCTGGACCACTGGGGAAAAGGGGGTGCACCCAAATGTGATGTCAGGGTCAGTTAGGGATAGTTTTGAGTATATTGTTCATTCAGTGTCCATACTGCAGAAGTGGACAGAGTAAAAGTAGAAACCATTACAGAATTTGCCTTGAAATTGTTCATGCTATATTGTATATTTTGTTTGTCTTTATCCCTGTCATTTTACCTTCAAATAGCCTTTATTAACTTATAGTAAATATATATTCTTTTCTTGAACTACCGCGTGTGCGTTCATTTCTGGTTGCGGAGTCCAAACCACCTGCCTTGCTCTCGGTTCACAGAGGCACAACATTTGAAACATATCCCTAGTTTCTTAAGGAGCCCTCTGCGTGCGGGGGGGGGTTCCCCCCGGGGGGCAAAACTTTTGTGGGGGGGGGGGGTGTTTTGTGATGGGGGGCGGGGGGGGGGGGTTTTTTTTTTCTACCTTTTCGTCTTGGTTGCTGTTGCAACTGCTTTCTTCTGGTGCTGATGTAGGTATAGGAAGAATATCAGTCTTTTTCACCAAAACTGGGCCTCTGCGGTTTCTGTAGTTAGAATATGAGCTGTCATACTTAATAGGAGGTGAACCAGGAACACTGGGATCCCCATAAGAAAAGCTTGGGTCATTCTTGGATTCTGCAATGTTCTTGATAAACTCACAGAAGTAGGAAAATGGAGGAAAGGAGACTCTATTCTCAGTTTTGTATCTTGACCCAACTGTGGTCCACCTTTCTTGAATATTATATGGCAACTTGGTGACGATTGGGTTTACCCCACGAGCAGTGTCCAGGTAACTGAGGCCCGGTAGGAGAGTGTCCGCCTTAGCCAGTAGGAGCTCCATGAGTAGGTCACTAAGTTCTTGAAATTTCTGATGATCCTTACCAGATATCTTTGGAAACCCTTGCAACCGTTTGAACAGAGCATTCTCTATTGCTTCAGGACTGCCATAGGTTTTCTCCAGTCTTTCCCAAGCAGCGGTAAGGCCTGCTATGGGGTTGTAAATGTGGACGGATCTGAGTCTTTTAGCACGTTCTGTGGAATGTGGGCCAAGCCACCGGATAAGCAAATCTAATTCTTCAGCTGCAGTAATGCCAAGGTCACTAATTGCAGTTTTGAAGGCACATTTCCAGCCTCTGTAGTTCTCAGGTTGGTCATCGAACCTTGTGAGTCCAGTCTTAGTAAGCTTACGGCGAACCATGTACCTTGCAAACTCTGACATGTCTGTTCTCTCTGACTTTAAATATTGAGTTGCTGGCTGAGTAGCGGTGATTACGTTGTTAGTGGGGTTCTGGTTAACAGAGGTAGGTAGTGTAGGGGCTGCGTAGGCATTCAGCCTAGGAGCTAGCTTAAAGTCCATAGGTTTAGCCACATATGGATGTGAGACTGGACGGTTGTTTGCAGTCTGGTAGTATGGTGTCACATTGGTGTTTACCTGAGTATCAGTATATTGCATTTGCTGAGGTGCAAGGCTTTGGGAATCCATGAAGGAAGAAGAAACTAGATTCTGGACAGGCAGGGCATTGTACTGACCTTGAATGCGGTGTGCTGCAGAAGATACTGTGCCCTGTTGCTCTGGAGAAATGTCGTCCCTGACAGGAACATTTGTGGCAAATAGGGATTCACTGCTTTGGCTTAGTACATAGTCTCTTGTGCGCTTGAGGGGATCCTCTGCTTCCACATCACACAAACTGGTGCTGTCACTTTCACTTCCACTGATGGCCTGTTCTAAAATGCTTAACCTTGCCATGGCTGCAGCGTGCTCATTCTGTTTCTCTAGAGCCTCTAGTTCTGCCCTTTTTTGAGCTGCATTAGCTTCCATTGCTGCTGCATTAGCTTCCATTTCTGCTTTCTGTTGAGCTACCTTAGCTTCCATCTCTGCTTTCTGTTGTGCTGCCTTAGCTTCCATCGCTGCTGCATTAGCTTCCATCTCTGCTTTCTGTTGTGCAAAGGCTGCCTGTATCTTAGTAGCTTCCGCCTCTGCACGTGCTTTTATAAGTTGCTCACTGAGTGTGGAAGATTTTGAGGAACGTGACTTAGATGTACGCTTTGAACGCTTGGTAGACTCAGAAACATGGGATGCCATTTCCTGCAGTTGCGCAATTTTTGCCTCTGTCCTTAACTTAGTTTCATGTACTAAGCTTTCTCGTTCTGAATTGAGATGCTGGAAGCTTTGCAATTCAGCTAAAGAATCGTCTGTATGAAGTTTCCTCAATATGCTTTCATACTCCTCAGCTTTCATTTTATAATGTCCATGCATAGCACAAAGCTGTCGCAGAGCTCCCTCTAGTGGTGATATATGGTATGCAGGCAAGCACATGGCAGATATCTTAGTCTGTATTTCCTGCCACCATTTTGAGAGTTCACAGGAAAGTTCATGCTTTAAACCTTCTAGATTGTCTCTAACCTGTTTAATTGAGCGTCTAGCCTTCTCACTGGGCTGCAGACTGAGGTCCATGCTACCTTGTGCTTCAGGGTGCCCTTCAGCCATGATGCAACACAAACAGGATAAATATAACTTTGCTGGAGTAAGATGGCTGCTTGCTAGAATCTTCTTATGCTGAGGGAGTCTGAGCTGCGGATGCAACTTACACAATGCTGATTCCTTCTGGCTTCAGGTAACTTGCTGTGACTGACTGTATGTCAGAAGTTGGTGAACTGTCTTACAGCCGTATCTGGCAGTCTTTATGCATCATTTTTCACTGTTCTGACTCAATAGCTTGGCTGCAAGTGTGAGGTTGTGAGAGTGTCCTGTAGTCTCTATGCTAACCAGCAATTTACACCAAGATATCTATCAGATAGTGTTCAACTCAACTGAGGAGGCGTAGATAAGATTCCAGATGCTTTAATCCAAGTAAATCTTGTAGAACCTCATACAGCAGTAGGTGAAAAATGATGAAATACCAGGAGCTGAGCAGACATGTTGCTTACAAAGAAGTGAAACTAAACTGAGAGAGAGAGAGAGAGGAGGAGCTACAGCATCACAGCTAAGGATACAGAGAGAGAGAAGGGACAAACTACAAAGACAAACAGTATCACAGATACATGTCAGTGAATTAAACCAAGTCCTGGGACATGACAGCCAAAGCCAGGAGTGGATTGAGCAAAAGGTAGAAGTATAAGAACTTCCTATATATTTCCCATTCCTTTTGTAGCCATTGTTGGCTTTGGCTCAAAAAACCGCAACAAAAAAAGCTGCGTTTCCGCAACGTGGGGCCGTAACCTAAAATGCACTATTTTTGACTGTTGCAAAAGTGTAGTGGAAAAAATGCAGCATTCTACAGTCCCAGTAAAGTGGATGACATTTCATTTAATCTCATCCTCACATTGCAGAGAAAAATGCAGCAGAAAATGCAGCATGTTAATTTTACCTGCAGAAACGCTACACTTTTTCCACTGCTAACAACTCCCTCCCATCCCCAGTATCTCCTGTACACCTGCTTGTCTGGGAAGAGTGATCTGTGGCCTGTAAACAGGGTTGTGGGTTGCAATAGTGGATGCAAGTTACTTGTTCATTTCTCCCTGAAAACCGTTTCTTAAAATTGGTGTAAGTGTAGTCTGATCCTGTAATGATCCTCCCTTGCTTACAGTACAAGGAAGTATAGAAGGTAACAAATAGAATGGAGTACGACTGCTGGATCAGACTGCATGTGGCCTGTTTGTAGTCTGTTACCATGGAGACACTCAGATCTAAATAGGAGCTGCGTAAGAAGAAGTAGAAAATTTTCAGTCAGGACTACTTAGAAATTTGTTTCCTATTTTACTTGAGATTCACTGTAATAAAGCAATGGGTGCACAGATGGAAATACTCTATACTAAATATATCTGCCACTATAATTACTAGTAAGTGTAACAAACTGTTCCGATCATCAGTAATTCTTAGTTACATGAATGAAAATCTCTGGAACTTGTACATGGATCAGATACAACATCAGCAGTGGGATCAGTTCACACTACTATCATGTTCTACTATTAGATGCTATTCTGTTGTGACTCCTGCTAAAATAAAGGACAGATTCTTCTCTCTCTGAGCTACAGCATTATAGTCTATTCAGCACTCAGGTTTCTGTGTCACCAGAGTCTGGTGCTCTCATTGTCCTATTTATTTTGTCTTTAGGATTCAGTCCAATTTACCTTTTAGCCCAAAGGTCCCCTATGTGTGGGATTTTCTCACTAGGTCACCTTTTTAACTAAGGATAAGAGAGCAGCCTGTAGTGGTGACAGGGACATGATGGTAAAAATACTACTAAACTCCATATGTGATCCATATAGGAACTGTCATCCCATACATACCAGCTGTTTGACATTTGCCAGTACTGCAGGTTTCGTTATGCAGAATTTTTGTAAACCTGTTTTTCTCCTAAAGAATGCTGTAACAAACACAGCCACCATTTTATTGACTTCCCAAATGGTCACTGGACTAGATCTTCTTGCTTTTCCAGCCAACGAGTTCACAAGGAAGACATGAAGGTGATTTTATCAAGAGTGTTTATAAAGGGGAAGGTGGAGACAGAGACAGCAGGATAGGAAAGAAGTTCATTGAATGTGTACATAAAGATGCTGATCTGTAGGCTCTGTTATAGATTTTCTGGTTCCTGAGGCAAAATTTGAAATAATGCCCCCCCCCCCAGAATTTTAGGCTTGACTAATTCTGCGCATGCGCACCACTCAGAACTGAAGCCATGTGACTGAGATATGTCACTGAGCTCCTGCACATGCTGAGTGCCAAGCTTAGGAATAATGTCTGAATAATGTCCCATAGCAGCCCCTCCACACAATATAAAGTCCCATAGTGACCCCTCCACACAATATAATGTCCCATAGTGGCCCCTCCACACAACATAAAGTCCCATAGTGGCCCCTCCACACAGTATAATGTCCCATAGTGGCCCCTCCACACAACATAAAGTCCCATAGTGGCCCCTCCACACAGTATTATCCTCCATAGTGGCCCCTACAGTAATAACATAAAAATACACATACATAGGGATCTGGTTTTCGTTTGGCATTTTCCAACAATTTTAGGTTCCGCTCTGACAACCGACACCCCCATCAGCCAGCTGTTCTGAACTGATACACAGAGAATTGAGCAGGAAACAGGAAGCTTTGCTCTTTGTTTAGTGGTCAGACTAGGTACTGCAGATCAGCTCATATTCAAATCAAGGGACCTATGTTGCAGTACCTCAGTTCTGCCACTGCACAAAAAACAGCGCTGTCTCCTTTTGGCTCCATTCTCTGTGTGTCACCTGCTGAGAAAAGCTAATTGATGGAAGTGCCAGGTGCTAGACCCTCACAGTTCTGATATCAGTGACCTATCTTAAGGAGAGATCATCAATATTTTTAGTCAGGAAAATCCTTTTAATAAATGTCCCCCATACTGTACACAGTTATAAGTTTTCATGTTTTTTCACTATTTGCCAAACTACATGTTGACAAGCCACAAAGCTTCTGAGAGAATGTCCTATGGACAGATGAGACAAAAATTTACATTTTTTGCAAGGCACATCAGCTCTATGTTCACAGATGGAAAAATGAAGCATATCTTGAAAAGAACACTGTCCCTACTGTGAAACATGAAGGAGGCTCTGTTATGTTCTGGGACTGCTTTGCTGCATCTGGCACAGGGTGTCTTGAATCTGTGCAGGGTACAATGAAATCTCAAGACTATCAAGGGATTCTAGAGAGAAATGTGCTGCCCAGTGTCAGAAAGCTTGGTCTCAGTCGCAGGTCATGGGTCTTGCAACAGGATAATGACCCAAAACACACAGCTAAAAACACCCAAGAATGGCTAAGAGGAAAACATTGGACTATTCTGAAGTGGCCTTCTATGAGCCCTGACCTAAATCCTATTGAGCATCTTTGGAAGGAGCTGAAACATGCCATCTGGAAAAGGCACCCTTCAAACCCGAGACAACTGGAGCAGTTTACTCATGAGGAGTGGCCAAAATACCTGCTGAGAGGTGCAGAAGTCTCATAGACAGTTACAGGAATCGTTTGATTGCAGGGATTGCCTCAAAAAGTTGTGCAACAAAATATTAAGTTAAGGGAACCATCATTTCTGTCCAGGCCTGTTTCATGAGTTTTCTTTTTTTAAAAATTCTGTTGAAGCCTGGTTGAAAAGCAATGTCTGACTTTCATTTGTTCATTTTCATAGAATTTTTATATATTATTACTTTTGTCAGATTCAAGTTATTTCTGTGACCATTGTGGGTTTTTCTTTCATTAAACGAGGGGTACCAACAATTTTGTCCACGTGTGTGTGTATATATATATACACAGTACAGACCAAAAGTTTGGACACACCTTCTCATTCCAGTTTTCTGTATTTTCATGACTATAAAAATTGTAGATTCACACTGAAGGCATCAAAACTATGAATTAACACATGTGGAATTATATACTTAACAAAAAAGTGTGAAACAACTGAAAATATGTCTTATATTCTAGGTTCTTCAAAGTAGCCACCTTTTGCTTTGATTACTGCTTTGCACACTCTTGGCATTCTCTTGATGAACTTCAAGAGGTAGTCACCTTGACAGAGACGAAGCGCCGGTGGCTCCATTCATCATCATCGCAGGTGAGTATGACTTTTGTTTTTGTTTTTTTAGCTTAGTTGTGGGTAAATTAATAGTATAAGGGGTGGTTAGGAGGGGGAAATATAACTATAAGGGAGGATTCATTAGGGGGCATTATGACGATGTGAGATCATTTATATAAGGGTTATTAGGAGGTATTATTAATACAAGGGGAAGGTTATTTATATAAGGGGCCATTAGGGGGCATCATTTATATTAGGAGGCATTATGAACATAAGGGGGTGGTCATTAATATAAGGAGCCATTAGAGGTGCAGTATTTATGTCAGGGGGAATCAGGGGCATAATATGAGGGTCAATTAATTTAATTAAGGTGGTACTTGGGTTTTAATAAGACTAAGGCCCCACGTAGCGGGCTGCAGAAAAAAAAAGCACTGCAGGAAAAACCGCAGCGGTAACATTGTGGTTTTTCCCGCAGCACTTTTCACAGAAGGTCCGCAGAGGTTTCCCCTGTGGACTTTCTGATTTCAATACACCTATATGGAAACCGCCAGTGTTTCTGTAGGTATAATTGAAATGCTTCAATTTCCAAAACCGCAGCGGTTTTGGAAATCGCAGTGCATCTGCTGCATGTATTTTTCCGCAATGTGTGGATGGGATTTGCTAGATGTAAAATGCCGTTTTTTTTTTCTGTGGGTTTTCCCCACATGTGGCCCCCATCCCTACTTTGCAGTAAAATATGCACAGCGGACACGCTGCGATTTCCAAAACAGACGCAGTTTTGTAAATCACAGCATGTCAGTTATACCTACGGAAATGCTGGCGGTTTTCCTGTAGATATAATTGAAGCAGAAAGTCTGCAGAGGAAACCTCTGAGAACTTTCTGCACAAAGTGCTGCAGGAAAAACCGCGATGTGTCACCACTGTGGTTTTTCCCGCATCTCTTTTTTGCTGCAGGACACCACGTGGGGCCTTAGCCTTAAACAGGACCTTTCACGTCCTCATGTATATGCTGTTACCGCTGTTACCGATACCGCTAGAAAGCCGACAGCACGCTGAATTCAGCACACTGTCTGCTTTCCCGTTATGTGCCCTGGGGCTGGAGATATCGGCGGTCTTAGTTTCACGGTTTACTGTCAGAAGGGCGTTCCTGACAGTCTAGCTGCGCTGTGAGGAACGCCCTCCCCGACAGTTCTCGTTCATAGACATGTACTGGGGGGGCGTTCCTCACAGCTCAGCGTCATCGCTGGGCTATAAGGAACGCCCCTCTCTCTGTACTCGCCCATAGCGCTGTACTGTCAGAGGGGGCGTTCCTTACTGACCGGCGATGACGCTGAGCTGTGAGGAACGCCCCCCCCAGTACAAGTCTATGAAGAGAACTGTCAGGATGGATGTTCCTCACAGCGCAGCTAGACTGTCAGGAACGCCTTTCTGACAGTAAACCGTGAAACTAAGACCGCCGATATCTCCAGCCCCGGGGCACATACCGGGAAAGCCGGCAGTGCGCTGAATTCAGCGTGCTGTCGGCTTTCTAGCGGTATGTAAAACAGCATATACATGAGGACGTGAAAGGTCCTCTTTAAGGAGGTTTCCAGCTAATTTTTATTGATGGTCTATCCTCAGAATAAATCATCAATAAGAGATAAGTGATTCCCCACTGACCAGCTGTATGAAGGGGCTATGGCGCCTGTTTATATCACACGCTGTCTGTTTATAGTGACCGTGTGATGTAATTCCAGCCTTGTCACATAGACGTGTATAGGACGAGGCTGTAGTTACATTACATGGCCACTATGAAAAGAATGACACTATGTAAACAGAGAAGGGGTCACGGCGCTTACACAGGTACCACGGTTCATTCAAACAGCTGATCCTGGGGGTCCGGGGTATTGGAACCCCAATAATTTTTTTTTCCCTTTTTTTTTCCTTTTTAATTAGGAAACACCTGGGGCATTATTAATAAGGGGCACTATTTAAAGGGGTGCACAGGGAAGTTATTAACTTAAAGATGCACTTGGGGGTATTATTCATTATAGGGGGTTATATTATATATTTTATAATTGGGGTAGCAGCAGGATGGGTGTGTAGGTGAGGACAATGTGGGGCAGGTGCCTGGAAAAGTGAGGAGCCAAAGATGTCTGTGTTGCAAACTTTACAGAGACTGGAAGAAGTGATCATGGCCGTCCAGATAAAAGAGACGGGGAATGTGAAGGATTGGTCAGAGACGCCACCGGTAAGTCACTAAATGTTACTGCCCTGTATTCACCTAAATCGTCTGCAGAGCCCTGTGTAGAGCCGCTATATAGCACTATACGCTCACCGTATACTGATAGTATCGGTATACGAACAAGTCCAAGTTGGGGGCCCACTTGGACATGTTGGCCCCCCTGTGCTGAACCCCTAGCTACGCCTCTGGTTTTGGGGAATAATTATTGGGTTTAAGTATTATTGATTTTAGGATTCCCTAATTTTTTTGTGGTTAAACATTAGTTGGTTTAGTTTGAGACTTGTTATTCTTTTTTTTTTGTTGATTTACTAAGTTTTCATGTTTAGCTTCATGTACATTTAAATGTATTTTTCTCTTCATAAGATCTGTATATACGGCACAATCCTGCAGACTGCTATAGTAGAATCTATTACTCAGTTATATGGTGTACAGTATATGCCACACCTGCTCTACAGTCAGGGTTACTTTTATAGTCAAAGGAACATGAAAAGAAGGAGCACAGGGAATGATATTCACTTCTTTAAAATATAATAAATGGGATAATGTTCCTTACTCATATATTTTATATGAAGGCAGACACCTATTGTCTAAGAAACACTGAAGAAACTATACCGACAAATCATACACTGTAAATTAGTTATATAAAACTCTGCATCTTTATGTGGGTGGAGGTAAGCAAGTAAATCTCCATCTATGGATATAATGACTATAATGCAGTAGCAAAAGCCTGTGTAATACAACATAAAGCCCAGGTGTAAAGAAAGGTATTAAAGGGAGTGTGTAAGGTTGAAAATGCCTCTCAAACCAATAATAGTGCAATGTACGGGCTTTAATAGGAGCAGAAACTTACCTAAGTGGCCACAAACCAGAAGCGAAGCCGAGATAATCCTATTTATAGACATGCAAATCTCCCTTACGTGCAATATGGCGGTTTCTGATTTGTCAGATTTGCTTACAGACAACCTCAGGTGCTCCAGCTTTCCTCTGGTATCACCGCCAACCGATTGCTCTTTAGCTGTGAGGCTAAGGCTTCACATAGCGAGCCGCTGCAAAAAAAAGCTCTGCAGGAAAAAACATGGCGGCAACACATCACAGTTTTTCCCGCAACGCTTTTCACAAAAATGAGTTTTCCTCTGCGGACTTTCTGCTTCACTTATACCTATAGGGAAACCGCCAGCATTTCCGTAAGTATAGCTGACACTCTGTGATTTAGAAAAAATGCGGCTGCTTTGGAAATCACAGCATTTTTGCTTGCTGTGGATATTTTTCAGCAATGTGTTTTATTAGGATTCTTTAGAATTCCATCCACTTTGTAGGGACTGTAAAATTCCACGTTTTTTCGGCTGCAGCCAAACCGCTGCGTTTACGCCAAGTGGGGCCCTGGTCGGGACAACATTTTCAGCTTCTGCCTGCTTCACAGCTGTCTGCAGGCAAATCTGGCCTCTTCACCACTTATCAAGCACAGCACCATACATTGAATAGTGGCTGGGATTGGTATTGCAGGTTAGCCCTGTTCACTTGAAGGCCACATGACCAATGAACATGATGTCAAAGAGCCTGTGAACTGGAAGTGGTGCCCACTGGATCTGTGAAAGACCCAGGTGTCATCAATACACAGGTGCATCTCAATAAATTAGAATATCTTTGAAACATTTATTTCTTTCAGTAATTAAATTAAAAAAGTGACCTCCTATATTTTCTAGATTCTTTACACTCAGAGTGTTCTATTTCAAGTGTTTTATTTCTGTAAATGTTGATTATGGATTACAGGTAATGAAAACCAAAATCTAAGAAAATTAGAATATTGTAAAAAAGTTCAGTATTGTAAATTCAGTGTGTCACCTGCCAAGGTTTCCTAAGCCTTTAAATGGTCCCTCAGTCTGGTTCAGTAGGACACACAATCATGGAAGACGCTGATTATGGATTGTATTTTCTGAATTACTAAAATGAATGAATGTTTCACAGATATTCTAATTTATTGAGATGCACCTGTATTAGTCCCGGTATGAACTTCCTGTCATATGTTCGATTACTGCAATACATTACTGTGAGCTCTATATACCACAACAATCAACCTATGTCGTAATGCTCAGGTAAGAAGAGATGACATCACACACTTGTATAGCACCTTGAAGATCAAGTCTGCAAGAATTTCAACAAAGAGGAAACTGCACAATGTCGGAAGTAAATGTTTACATCTTTTTTTAGCTCAAAAACAACTCTCAAAAATACCTGCTCATGTTGACTCATCTTACTCTTAAAGAAAACAGTGTAAAAAGCAAGCTCACGTCAAACAGCTATGATTTATATATATATGTATAGATGTGGCTGTATACAGAGCTTATGTAGGTGCTGCCTAGTACACAGTGTAGAGTCTAATATATGCCTGCTGGGGGGATGAGGTGTACTTTGATAGTGGTTGGGGGGTGGACTCATGAATAAAGCTTTGTAAACTGTACTGTCTTTGCCCCAAATACACTAAATATGGGTAAGTATCAGTCTAAGTATAACAGTACAGCATGTTTAAGATCAGAGAAGATCAGAGAATTTACTATCTAGTATAAAGGATTTACCCAATAACAACATTTAATAGCTATTCCGTGTCTTAATGACACATATTTTAGTAGGGGTAGTTCTCATGTACCCCTGTAGTGACTCAAATCAAATATAGAAAAATACGCTTATAAAATAGAACTTTTATTAAAGTAAACTTGTAGGTGTAAGTTAATAAAACACCACTTTTTTAGGGGTTGGTTCCAAGATATTCAGGGTTAATATACCCTTCTTACGTCCTATATACGACGGCTATGTACACTTTTTCTTTCTGTCTAATATGGCCAACCTGGTGATCTACAACAGATAGCATCAGTTATATAGATAGAATATGTCACCGATAGAATTGAGTAATAATAAAATATTGTGTTGTTAAATATGTGGGTAAGACATGGAGGCTCTTAGGATATTTCTGCAAAAGGAGACAAAATGACTGTCACTCCCAGATCCTCTTTGTTTCCAAGCTGACACTATTGTTAGCAACATAAGTTAGGTCCAGGTAATACATCAACACTCCGATCAATAGACACGTATGTAATTCCTACTACAGAGTATCATAAAGGATGCCGCCGAAGATACTGGTTTTGTTCCTGCTGCTCGGATGTAGTTACTATTAGACCTACTTTACTAGACAGATTAAAGTGAAACAACAACAGTCTAATATTTAGACAAACATCGGAGCAGTAAATAACACTTGCTACAATGTATCACTACAGGTGAGGCTAAAAATAGTAGTTCTCATTGCAGCCCAAAATTTTTTACTGTTGGACCAGCTGCGCTAAATAGAGGGAAAAGGAGCCACTCACTCTCATACTGAAGTAAGAACTGACCACAATAGTAACACAACGTTGGCTACTGACCATACAGACACACCTCGGATGCCTAAGGCACACAAGCGGTCACAAAGGTCTATCTACATAAATGGCTGAAGTGAAGCCATATATATTAATAGTACCCCATAGAGGGCACCCATATAGCTGTGCCACCAGGATCGAGGCAGACATGGAGAAATGCAATGAGTAACCAGTTAGGATTCTACAAGATGGACGATAAAGGTCAGACACAATGACAGTCAAGGAAGTAAGTGTGTTATTTTCTCAACATAAGGTCCTATTATTAGCTATGAAGGGATTTTTGAGGATTAAAAAACATGCAAACTTCTGCTCTGAATTACAAAGCAGAGCATATACAGTGCTGTGCAAACGTTTTAGGCAGGTGTGGAAAAACAGCTGCAAAGTAAGAATGCTTTCAGCAGCACTTTTCTCTACGCATTTTTCACCCTTTTTGGGCGGAAAACGGGCGGAAAACGGGTGGAACCCATAGACTATAATTTTTTTTAAGCGGATTAGGTTTCCACACGGAAACCTAAACACAGGTGTGAACCTAGCGTAATAGTTCATTTTGTCAATGAACAAAAGAGAAATCTAAATCCCATCAATTTGGTGAAACCTCCTTATGGAGTCCTGGAAGTGATGATACGGCCCCCACAGAGCTCTAATCTCAACATCATCCAGTCTGTCTGGGATTATATAAAGAGACAGAAGGATTGGAGCAAGGCTACATCCACAGAAGATCTGTGCTTAGTTCTCCAAGATGGCGGGAACAACCTCCCTGCCGAGTTCCTTCAAAAACTGTCTGCAAGAACCGAGAAGAACTGATGGAAGGTAAAGAGCAAAATATTGATGGGATTTAGATTTCTCTTCGTTAATTGACATAAATTAATTGCATCCCCCCCTTCTGTAGTCCCAAAATACATACAACCTAGAGCGTGACGCAGAATATTACTTTACCATCTGCAACATACTGAATATTGTATCTACTGTACACATACTGTACCTGGACAAGTCTCCATGCCTCACTTATCACTGCATACTGGAGTCAGCTCAGCACAAACCCATCAGTCTCTTTAATTAATTTTACAGGTGACTGACCAATCTTCTTCATGAGAACATACGTTCTCTCCACCGTGTCTGGTTCTGTCTATGGGTGGGGAACCAGTTCAACCAAGGGAACATAATACGGTGGTTCACCTGTTAAGCAGAACAAGAGAGACCAGTTATTATTCAATTATTACATCTAAAGTCATTGGGCCTGATCCATGTTTGCAGTGTCAGACTACACCATGAGATGATAAAAGTTCGGTGCCAAATGTTTGGCTTACGGCAATCCTACTTGGAAGTGACTTTGGACCAAATCACTTGCCACTAGAGACAATTTCTTAAGGCTCCATTACATGGGCCAACCATGATCAGAAAGTGACATTCCTCAGGAATTTTAGTTCCCGATTATTGCCGGCTGGTTTGGGACATTTAAATCTATCAGACCATAAGTTCTGCTTGTGAAGGAATGAATCGTATATCTTTATATGGTATTTGTAGGCAACTCATCTCCCAGTGTAAACAAGGTAAAGATAATCTGGCATCATTTATGTTGAATAGACCTAATGTGATCACCTGACGAATGTACGTTTGCTCACTTCTTGGGTGGTTGTTTATATATTTATATGGCCATTAATCAGGAATGATCACTCCTGGGAATGTTAATTCTGGATAATTAACCCATTAAATGTAAATGGGCCTTTATGTGTTGATTCACTAATATCCTTTTGGATGCCAGTTTGTAGTTACATTTATTGGTTATAGATTGTTAACTTTTTATTGGCCATGTGTTTCAGCAGGTAAACCTACAAAACTGCACTATCAATAACAGTAGATCAAGCTATAATCAATAAATGTAAGTGCAAACACCCAGCCCTGCATCACTTTTTCTGGCACAGCTGTAATGTTTTCTCTAGCCCCACCATTCCTGAGCAATCAATGCAGTTAGTTCTGTTGCCTGATATGTTAATTAGGTTTCTACTGTCAGGTGGGTGGTGTCAGGCAGGAATGGACAAGGGGGTGTGATTATGAGCTCTTTGGTAATGTCCAGTGTCAGAGCTCCGAATCACGCCCCTTTGTCTTCTCCTATCTGACATCATAATCCACTAAACAGTACAGAGCCTTATTAGCATATCAGAAAACTAAAAACTAACTGTGAGCTGGAATCAGAGGGTCAGCACCTACTAAAGCATACAAATAAATTATATGGATATCTTTAAAGTGAATGTTCACACATGGATACCAATTTTATTTTTCTAAATAAGTTCCAAATAATGATTCATTTCTTAATATTTCTCTACAGGTCAGGCATTATTCTCATACAGACAAAAAAATGCCCTGTGTAGACATAGGGGAGAATTTATCAAGACCTACTCTTAATCTAAAGTGTACTAGAGTAAGATCAGCTCTTGCCTCTTAAAGGGGCTGTCCAGGATTAGGAGCAACCTCAGGGGCAGCCAGGGTGGCCTATTCTCGCCGCTCTGTTGTCCGTGCCCGATCACCTTTCCCTCATGCTCCGGAGCTTGCATCATCGAAAGCCATGAAGCATCGGAAGCCATGAGGCTCACATGACCACTGAGGCCACTGGTTGGTCTCTGTATGTGACATCATCAGTTCCTCTCCAGGGACTGATGAGGCCACTGATGTCACTCATGTCAACCAAACAGCTTCCAGCACTGTCGGGGGTTAATCTCCCCCGGGATGGATGTCACCGTAAGCCTAATTAAATAAATAACCAGTTTCAAGCGCTCGGGAAACAAGACGTACACAGGTATCGTGTATGAACAGTTTCTACTTTATTGCGTAGTTCAATACAGTTTTAAAAGCAAGCTCAGTTACATAAAAGTCATGTGATCAATATACATATATGGTCTTTCCAGTTCCGTTATCAGACAAATTTGTTCAGTTACCCATCACCCCAGATGTTTCCTTTTCACCTTATCTGAATGTCCTTCTTATCATTCCTGAGAATACCAGTTCTGCTGAGAACATCAGAACTGTTGACATCTTCCCCCAGACTCCAAGTCTGTATTCTATCTATAAACTATGCAGTCTTGTCTGCAGAACATTCCACCCTCTTGTGCTTTCTGTATATAGTGCAAACTATGTTTTAACCCTTACAATTCCCCCATTTAGGACTTTATTTTTAATCAATATTCAATGAATACATTCACACTATCTGTGTGCCATCTGTGATGGATTCTCCATTGAAGATGTTAAAAATAATGATCCTACCTTATATACTGAGTATTGTCCCTCATGAGATTGCATAGCGAAGGAATACATTGGATACGACAGCATCCTAATATCATAAAAATGATTACACAAAGGATTATACCTACGATTTGTCGGAGGTATCCAAAGTCAGGTAGGAAAGCTAACAGCCAGTCCCACCATCCTTGGTTGACATCTTGTTTAATATGTGTTACCATTTCCTGCAACTGTTTCAACTTATCATGCACATCTTCTGAATGGTCAGACAAATTAAAACAGCACATTCCCGCAAAAGTGTTGCACCCATAACCATGTTTAAGCAGTAAATAATCTTTAGCCGCTCTATTCTGCAATATTGCTTTTTTATGTGATTGCAAATCTAATACAACATAATAAGGACTTATCCAGTCTGCATGCACATGGAGATCAGCTTCCATACTGCAACAGAAGTCGGCACTGCAATCAAACAAGTTTCTAACACATTACTGGAATATGCATTTCTCAAACAAAATTCTGTCATGTTTAATACTCGGGCCAAATATAACCACATATTCTCTTTTGTTCTCCATATGTGTTCCTCCAGCTCCCTTACTCCCCGATTTGGGCTGTCTTTTCTCCTGTAAAGTTCAAGAGACTTCCTAGTGTGTCTTTTCACGACCACCCAATCACCAGGCTGCAGGCTATGTGTTCCTGAAAAATCAGAAGGGTCTGGAATAGAAGAGAACACTTGTTTATGTGTTTCTTTCAGTTTTTTGACACAAATTTTGTACATAGCTGGCAATACTGTCATAGTTAAGCTGTAATGTCTGAGGAAAGTACAATCCTGTTTTAGGTGCACTTCCAAACAATATTTCAAATGGTGACAACCCTGTCCTCCTGTTAGGAGTAGTTCTTACTGAATATAAGGCTAGAGACAGGCATTCAGGCCAAGGCTTTCCTGTCTCTGCTATGGCTTTTTGAATCTTCAACTTGAGTGTACCACTCAACCTTTCCACTTTGCCTGAACTCTGAGGATGGTAGGGTGTGTGGAAAGCTTGCTCAATCCCTAGTGCAGACATTATTTCTTTCATTATCTCACCTGTGAAATGTGTACCTCTGTCAGACTCTATCACCTCGGGCACTCCAAACCTGCACACAAGCTCAGACATCAGTTTCTTGGCAGTTGCTTGTGCGGTTGCTTTGCTCACAGGGTAGGCCTCAGGCCATCCTGAAAACAAATCCACACAGACCAATACATACTCGTATGTTCCAGACTTAGGCAACTGTATGTAATCTATCTGTATTCTCTGAAATGGGTACAGGGATTTTGGTGTACACTTGGTGGGTGTTTTAACTACCTGTCCTGGGTTGTGTAGAGCACATATGTGACATGCTTTTACGTGGTTACTAGCAGCTCTTCCAAAACCTGGGGCAAACCATAATTTACCCACTAATGACTCCATGGCATTTCGAGAGGCATGTACCTTACCGTGGGCCAAGCCAGCCATCTGGGGGTAGACTGCTGCGGGCAGACATAATCGATCCCCCATTTTCCACATACCATCACCTTCTGTAGCACCTGCTTTCTTCCATCTTTCAGTTTCCACACTGGTGACCTTTGAGTACAGCCCTTTTGGGTCTGCTAGGTCAATGTCCATTTTGCTCACCTGGTTGGGACCCCTTCTGGCCAGTAGTGCTGCAGCCTTGGCTGCTCTGTCAGCTCTCTCATTTCCACAGCTTTCAGGGTCCCTTCCTTTTGCGTGAGCTCTGACTTTCACAATTGCCAGCTGCTTTGGGAGCAGTATGGCCTCCATCAGTCGACTTACTACATCTCCATTCTTAATTGGCTTGCCCTGGGCCGTTAGGAAGTTCCTTGACCTCCATATCGGACCATAATAATGCGCAATGCCAAAAGCATACCTGGAGTCAGTGTATATGTTGGCTGTTCTACCTTTGGCTACCTTACAAGCCTCCATAAGGGCTTTGAGCTCAGCTTCTTGGGCTGACATGTGTGGTGGAAGAGCTTCCTGGACTATGATGTCATGTTCAGTGACTACAGCATACCCTGTAACAAATTTGCCTTCATCTGTCAGATACCTTGAGCCATCCACAAACATCTCATAATCAGGATTTTGTAATGGCACATTCGTGACATGGTCAAATCCCACTGTTTCCTGTGACATAAGAGCCACGCAATCATGTTCATGCTGGCTGTCAAACAGTTCTTCTTCAGAGAGAGAGTTTAAAAATAAACTCATCTTCCACTCCCCCTTTTGAATCATGAACTCCTACAGGAAGAAGAGTTGCAGGATTCAAAGTTAAACAGCGTTGAAAAGAGATGTTTGAGGAGGACTGCAGAGCAAATTCCATTTTGCACTGCCGTGCCAAAGAAAGGTGACGTCTGTCTACCTGTGTGAGGATAGCATGGATGTCATGAGGTGTACACACAACCAGTATATGATCTAGGACAATGTCTGAGCTTTTCTCAAGCAACGCTTGTACCGAGAGGACAACACGCACACAGGAGGGTGTCCCCCTGGCTACAGCATCTAACCTTGAGCTGTAATGTGTTGTTGTGTGAGAACTGCAGTTGCGTGCCCCATCATCTCAGTCACGTAGAGCTGAAAAGGTTTCTGATAGTCAGGTAGGCCTAGGGCCGGAGCACTGACTATCTGCAACTTCAGCTGGTAAAACGCATCCATGGCCTCAGATGTGAGGCTGAATGGTTTTGAGGAGAGGCTATCGTACAGAGGTTGCATGGTCAGAGATGCAGATCTGATCCATGGCCTACAGTAGGATACCAATCCCAAGAAGGTACGTAGCTGAGCATGAGAGGTTGGCACCTGCATGTCTCTCACCACCTTGGTCCTCTCATCTGACAGGTGCTTGGTACCTTGGCCGAGACAGTGTCCTAGAAATACCACTTTTTGTTTGCAAAATTGCAACTTATCCTTGCTGGCCTTGCAGCCGTTCTGGTAGAGGAAACACAACAGGCTGATGGTCGCTGCTTCACAGGTTGGTTTGTCTGGAGCACAAAGAAGAAGGTCATCAACATATTGTAACAAAATGACATCATCATGTGGAAAATACCAAGTACTCATAATAAGTGTAAGACACCTTGTGAATTGGTTAGGACTGTTTTGCGCCCCTTGTGGTAGTACTGTCCAAGTGTACTGTTTTACCCCTGAATGTAAATGCAAACAAATACTGGCAATCGGGGTGTAAAGGTACAGGAAAAAAAAAAGAAAAAAAACATTGCAAAGATCTATAGCGCTGTAATAAGTGGTTCCAGTAGGGACAACTGATAACAGCCGGCTGGTTAACCGTCTATTTAAACCAAAGATGATGCTGAAGCGCTTCCTCCTGCATACAAAACAAACATTGGCACCAAATCCTTTATGTGTTCTCAATTGACTTAAATCAACCCTTGTCCACTTGAGAGACCACGGACGGGTCATCCATGTTACCACAGGATAAAGACCAGCTCTTGGAGGATGCAGGTGTGGTTGGGGAACTCCACAAGCTGCACAGAATTTTCTCCAATCAGGGTTTTGTTGACCGCAATCTCTGCAGGTCCTTCTAGACTGCTGTTTGCTGGTGTTTTCTCTGGGTACTTAGGAGATTTTACTACTTTTCGTTGCTCTTTCTGAATCACTTTTTCTGAATCACTTTCTTCAACTCCTTCTCCTTAGAATCACTTTCCTCTTTTTCCCTATTATTCTCACTATCAAAGCACTGATAATAGTACTTATTACCTCCTTCTGTCTCTCTACACCCTCCTTCCTGCACTTCCTCTGACACCTTCTGCCACATGCATTCTCCATCTATTAACCCGTGGTCTCTTAACCTCTATGTTGTCTCACTATCTTATCTCACTTTCTTGGTACCTCTCCATTGCATCAGCATCTTCTTTTACTTTAAACCAATCTCTGTAACTGGAACTTCTCTATTCTTGAATATTTTACACATATATATTACACAATATTATGTATATATTGTCATTGTACCTTACTTTTCCATTTAACCTTAGGCTAACACTTTTATCAAAATATTTTCCCTTTGGGCATAAATAGTCATCATACACAGGCTGCGGACCCCGGAGGCCCAAAGCCAAGTTTCACTTTGTAATAATTGACATGTAACATTACTGGGTAACAGCATCATGTTCAGCTTGTGGTTTTCTGCGTGCGCATCATATCAGATACAACGTCCTTGGAGCTACTTGGCAGTCAATTAATGTTTTGGTTATTCCCTGCAGAACATCTACAGAGCGATACAACAGAATACAGGAATACAATTCAAGCAGATAGCAGTTAATACTGACACCAAAATTACATATTACTATTTTTGTACAATTTTCAAATATTTCCCAAACCCCACAGACTTTAGAATTTTCTTCACTGGATTCCAACCAAAAGTTGAACCCCTGTGGAACATCACAATATCCTAGTTTCTTCTTTTTAGGGGACATTTCCTGAAAGCGGATTTAATTTTACAAAAAGCATAAAAGTTGAATCCTAGCATTGATATAAACAGAATGAATATTACAAATACAGGTTGACATATATATATATATATATATATATATATATATATAATCCAATAAACATCATACTGATGGTGGACAGTTTTTCTCTTTGCACTATATGAGATTCTCTGAGTGTTTTGTTAAAATAAGTAATATTTCATACAGAACTGGGAGATAAGATGGGTTATATTAAACAATAATACTGAGAAGGGTGATGTCTCCCTTCAAGCCTGATTCTCGGAGTGAGGTGGGGGTGATTCATTATTTCCTGAATTATCATCCCCTTATCCTATTCTATTGCTTCCTTTCTTACATATATGCCTCTTTGCAATTTACTGTCCTGAATCAATCCCGCATGATCTAATCTCCACTGATCCTAAAATCTACTGTCTACCAACCCAGTTTTGTGTATTCCTGCTCTTTTTCAGAATTTTCTTTACCTGTGTGGCTACTTCTTTCCCTTCCCCTATCTCTATTAGTTCAAATGGGGTGTACCATATCTTAGAGGGTCCCATCCCCATCTTGGCTGGTAGCTAATCAGCCGATGAGTCTCTCACTCCTCTAGGGCAACCTTTGAGACAATAGAGGATCACTTATGACTACTTAGTGAGAACTCCCAGACAGACTCTTCTGTCTTCTATGAACTACTTGTGTAAGTTCAGGAGTAGTGCTCAGGGCAATGCCTCAATTGGCTTCCACAGGCTCAACTTTCTGCCTGTGTCCCCTTACCAAAACACTCCCAAATCACTGCACGCACTTCTTCGCGCGGATTCTACTAAGTCCTTCGTGCTACTACTCAGGTCCCATTCGACCTTGACCGTCCAGGCACGGCTGGAGGCTAGTGTTCCAAAACAAGGACTTTTCAATCACTCAGTGCTTCTCAGTTCCGAACCTTGTCCGCAACTCTATACTCTAGGGGTTAAGAATAGAGAACTTTTCCCCATTCTTTGCAGCCTTATATATCTTATAACACAGGTAACATGCAAACATCAGTAGACAGGTAAACAGGTAAGACAAAAAGCAAAGAAAACAATTTCCATATCATTTACAGGTGACATGTCCCTTTTAGGTTCTTCCGTACTATTTAATTGGCATCGAGATGTCATATAAACATGCAGCAGCTTACCTCACTCATCGATACAGAGAATAGACACACAGGAACCTCAGATATACTAATTGGCAAGATCAAAGGCTTACCTTCACAGTACTGTTTTTATCTATCTGAGGTCCTCTGGTCCTGTCCTCAAGTCGATCGGTGAGTGGGTCGGCACTCTATCGGCTGCACATCAGACGATCTCGAGCCCCACGTTGGGCGCCAATTTCTGTCGGGGGTTAATCTCCCCCGGGATGGATGTCACCGTAAGCCTAATTAAATAAATAACCAGTTTCGAGCGCTCGGGAAACAAGACGTACACAGGTATCGTGTATGAACAGTTTCTACTTTATTGCGTAGTTCAATACAGTTTTAAAAGCAAGCTCAGTTACATAACAGTCATGTGATCAATATACATATATGGTCTGAATGTCCTTCTTATCATTCCTGAGAATACCAGTTCTGCTGAGAACATCAGAACTGTTGACATCTTCCCCCAGACTCCAAGTCTGTATTCTATCTATAAACTATGCAGTCTTGTCTGCAGAACATTCCACCCTCTTGTGCTTTCTGTATATAGTGCAAACTATGTTTTAACCCTTACAAGCACTATAAGCCCCAACACGTAAGAGAAAGGGGACTAGAAGCAGACAAAAGAGTGGCGAGGATAAGTATGTCTTATTTTCCCTTTTACACCTATCTTGGCCTTGGCCACTCCTGAGGTTGCTCCAAATAATAATAATAATACATTTTATTTATATAGTGCCAATATATTCCGAGGCACCTTACAAGGGAAAGGTCACAAAATTTAGTTTTAAAACTGGTGCCCCAAAATTTGTGACTTTTTTCATGCTGGCAAAGCCCTTGAAAAAGTTTCCCCATAGAGATTAAGGATATTATCTTGAATACCTGTAAGAGACAGCCAATGTTGTCTTAAGCTTCATTTGTCTGTATAAACTGTTAATGTTGAATGTATTTCTGTGATTCTGTTCCTTTAAGACAGCAGCCATTGTAATTGTGACATGATGCTGGAGTGAGACCCCCCCCTTTTATGTCAGCCTGCCTGTTCTGCAGACAGAGTGTGAGCAGAGAAGCAGGAAGTGACGAGACAGAGAGCAGCAGCCATCTTGGCAAGTGTTGTATTGAACTGGTGTGGAGATTTTTCTGTACAGCTAAGCTGTATCTTGGTCCAGAGACAAACAGAGTGTAAAGAGACAACAGGACTAGTGAGTCCACGTGAAAGGAACTGTGCTCAGTGGCTGATCAGTGAGACTGACATTGTGACTGTGTATATGGATACCACAGATAGAGACTCGCAGTGCTGTTGATGTACTGGACGGCACCTGCTAAATCCCGGCTTACATCCCAGCTCAGTGTATGGATTCGGCAGGACTGTCAGTGTGCTGAGTGGAATCTGCTGTTGGATTACATTGCATTCAGTTGGTTTCCCTGTCTGTTAAAGAGGACTTCATTTCTCCCAAGATCCTGATAACCGTGAGGAGAGGACGCTTCACTATAAAAGAAAGGAACGACTTTGGGCCCCACCGCGCGCTTCTACGGACTGTAAGCGGTCCACCTGGACCACTGGGGAAAAGGGGGTGCACCCAAATGTGAAGTCAGGGTCAGTTAGGGATAGTTTTGAGTATATTGTTCATTCAGTGTCCATACTGCAGAAGTGGACAGAGTAAAAGTAGAAACCATTGCAGAATTTGCCTTGAAATTGTTCATGCTATATTGTATACTTTGCTTGTCTTTAGCCCTGTCATTTTACCTTTAACTAGCCTTTATTAACTTATAGTAAATATATATTTTTTTCTTGAACTACCGCGTGTGCGTTCATTTCTGGTTGCGGAGTCCAAACCACCTGCCTTGCTCTCGGTTCACAAATTGGCGTAGTCGGCAGGATCCGCTTACCAGAATGGACGGTGACGCACCCGTTCGGGAGAATGGTGCTGGAGGAAGAATGCCAGCAGGGGCTATAATGAGTCAGTTAGCTAAATTTGATGGCAATAATATGTCAGTGAGTATGTGGGTGGAACAGATACGAATGATACAGCGAATGTACCAGACCGCACCAGAAGTACTAGTAGAGCTAGCAATATTGACATTACAAGGGGATGCTAAGACCACGGTGATACTGAGGCCATTTGAACAAAGGCAGACATTTGAGCAAGTAGTCCAGATTCTAGAAACCATCTATGGAGAAACTGCATTGCTGGGGTCTCTGCAGGCTCGGTTCTTCCAGAGGGTGCAACAGGAGAATGAAAGCCTTCCCCAATATGCAAATGCCCTACAAGAACTGCTCCGAGATATTCAAAGGAAGGAAAGAGGGGGCTCGCCAGCCTTCTGTAACCCTGATCGGACTCTCCGTGACCAGTTTGTCCTGGGGATACGTGACGGCAGTTTAACTGTGACTATGCAGGATTTTATACGACGAGAGACTGATGCTAAATTCCATGATGTACAGGTAGAGGCCATCTCCCGTGCCAATAGTATGGTCCCGAGGCCGCAGACCGCAGTTGGAGTTACTTTGTCACAGGGGGCTAGTTCTGGCTCAGAGACAGTAGAAAAAGGGACGGTTAAAGAAATTCTCACAGTAATGCAGAAACTGCAAGAACAAATGGAACACTTGCACACTCGTTGTGATGAGCAGTCTATGAAAATTGCAGACTTCCAGAAGACTGGAGATGAAAGGGTGAGCCATCCACACCCAGCAAGTCAGAATCACCCACCACCCCGCTGGAGGGGTGAGGATAGGACCTACCGAAGGGGTCCAAATCATTTAGTGCAGTGCTCAGGAGAAATCGAAGGGGCTTACCGAAGGGGCCCAAACAGATGGCCAGAACGACGGGGGATACGATGCTGGGAGTGTGGACGGATGGGCCACGTTGCTGCTAGATGTCCACAGCAGCGACAAACTTATGAGAGACCGCCGTTAAACTGAAGTCCCCTGCTGCTGAAGGGCGTGTAGTAGGGGAGACTGACAAGGAGACTATGTGGGGAGAATGCCCTGATGATGACCTGATCGCTGCAAGTCCTGTCATACAGGTGGAAATGGAGGGTATTCCGGTTACCGGGATGATTGACACGGGTTCCCAAGTAACGACCTTGAGTAGAGACTGTTATGAACGGTACTTCCGGCAACATGTGAAATATGATCCCCATACATTCGTCCGAGTGGTCGCAGCTAACCAGTTACCAGTTCCAGTCGTGGGAGTGGCCTGGATGAATGTCCGGGTATGTGGCCAAGATCTAGGTAGGAAAGGCATTGTGGTGGTACAGGAGTCACATGAAGTAAAGGTCCCTGTCATTTTGGGGATGAATGTGTTAAAAGAATTAGATCAGATCCTCTTTGAAAAGAAAGGTCACGGTTATTGGAAAGAAACCACCACCCATCGGCCTACTCAAACAGCTTTCCAGCGGCTGATCCGGACATGTGACTTACAGAAAAGTTCAGATGCACAGCGTCCTCTGGCTCGAATTTCAGTTCCTTTGCATACAAAAGTTACACTGCCACCCAGTCGGGAGACAATAGTGTCCATGCCCGTAGGCACCTGTCGGAAACTAGAGGGCATAGCTGTGTTGGTAGAACCACTGCAGGCAGCCGAAGGAGGTGTTGATCCGCTAGTGGCCCGTTCCTTGGCAATAGTTCGCAATGGAAGAGTACCACTTCGATGTGTAAACACTCAGGACCAGAGTGTGGACCTGACCCCAGGGAGGCTGCTGGCTAACATCTATGTGACTCCGGAGGAAGTAAGGAAAGTAACTCCAATGCAGCTGAAGCCGACTGAAAGGGATGAGTGGACCGTAACTGTGTCCATGGGAGAAGATGAGGAACCCACCTCTGAATGGAATGGCTGTGCAATTCGAGAACAGATGAAGATGGATGTAAGTTCATGTTCTCTGGAATGGGTGCAGAAGGTAGATGAGCTGTTGTGGGAGAACCAAGCCACCTTTGCACGGTATGCTGAAGATTTTGGATGTACCACAGGGATCTACCATGAGATTCCCACAGGAGACACCCCTCCAATTAGAGAGCGCTACCGACAAATTCCTCCACAGTTGTATCAGGAAGTGAAAGAACTGTTAGCTAAGATGCTACAGGGTGGGATCATCCAAGAAAGCCAGAGTCCCTGGGCGGCTCCTGTGGTGTTAGTAAGAAAAAAAGATGGGTCCATCCGATTTTGCGTAGACTATCGGAAGTTAAACGCTTGCACCGTACGAGATTCCTACCCCTTGCCACGGATTGAGGAGTCCCTCTCAGCGCTAGGGAGAGCCCGGTACTTCTCCTCACTAGATCTGGCTAGTGGGTATTGGCAGGTGCCGATGGCCACAAAAGACAAGGAGAAGACGGCATTCATCTTGCCCATGGGACTATACGAATTTAACCGGATGCCCTTCGGGTTGACAAATGCACCCGGAACGTTTCAGCGGTTGATGGAGAAATGTCTCGGTGACTTCAACTTTGAGTTCACTCTCATCTACTTGGATGACATTATAGTGTATTCTGCGACCTCTGAAGACCATCTCCACCAGTTGGGGCAAGTATTTTGAAAGATTGCGGGAACATGGGCTCAAATTGAAACCCAGTAAATGTCGGTTGTTCCAATCTGAAATTGATTACTTGGGTCACCGCGTATCAGGAGAAGGGGTGAGACCATCAAGAGACAAGATAGCGGCTGTTCAAGATTGGCCGATACCGACTACCCTGCGAGAAGTGAGGGCGTTCCTTGGAGTAGCCGGTTACTATCGACGGTTTATTAAGGATTTCGCCAAGGTAGCAGCACCACTTAATGCTCTCCTACGAGGCACATCCGGTGGTCCAAAGAACCGGTCCGTGAAGTGGGGACCTGAACAGGAACAAGCCTTCCAGGCATTGAAGGATGCACTGACAACAGCCCCAATCTTGGCATATGCTGATTACCACTTGCCGTTCCAGCTATATACAGATGCAAGCCTGTATGGTCTTGGAGCAGTGCTTTCCCAGCTTCAGGATGGCCAGGAGAGGGTCATAGCGTACGGCAGCCGGTCTTTGAGAGATTCTGAAAGAAACCCCGAGAATTATAGTTCATTTAAATTGGAGCTGTTGGCACTGGTATGGGCCATGACCGAGAAATTCTCTGAATATTTGACCGGTGCTGAAGTTTTAGTACTGACTGACAACAACCCACTAGCTCACCTGGAAAATGCCAAGCCCGGGGCGTTAGAGCAGAGGTGGATAGCCCGAATGTCTACATTCAATTACCGCATTAAGTATCGGTCCAAGACAGAGAACCAGAATGCTGACGGACTTTCTAGGGTAACTGCCCAGACCCCCACAGAAGACGTGGATCATGAGTTGGAGCATGTGGAGGTGCCCGATTTCAGCAGATTTTCACAGGCCTTGACCGCCACTAATCAGTTTGAGATGGAGGGGACTGAAATGGCTCCTTTCTTTGGTCCCTCACGACAGGAATGGGCACAGATACAACAGACCCATGAGGGGCTGGCGCAGATGATCAAGTGTGTTGAGAAAGGCCAGAAGCCCTGTAGAGAGGAAAGAGAACGACTGACACGTGAGATATTATCTGTTTTGAGTCAGTGGGAAAAGTTGGAGATGAAAAATGGAGTGCTATGCCGAAAGGTCTATTTACCTTCTGAGATCGACATTCGATACCAAATTGTGGTGCCTAGTGAACTGGCTCGCTCCTTGGCAGTTGAGGCTCATAATAAGAATGGACATTTTGGTCATGAGAAGACCTTTCGTTGGTTACAGCGACTGATTTACTGCCCTGGTCTTCGTCAAATGGTCGAAGAAGTATGCCGCAGCTGTCGAACTTGTGAGATCCATAAGGCAATAGAACAGAGAGCTCCCCTGCAAACCATCGTGACCCAGGAACCTTTAGAAATCGTCATGATAGACTATCTAATGGTGGGCCCATCCAATAGCGGACACCAGTATTGCCTCGTAATGGTGGATCACTTCACCAAATTTGCGGTGGTAACCGCCACCAAGGACCAGACAGCTGAGTCAGCAGCTCGTGCTCTGTGCCAAGATTTCATTCGAGTATATGGGTGCCCCCAACGCATCCACTCCGACCAGGGCGCCTGCTTTGAGGGACACGTAATGAAAGAAGTTCAACGTATCTACGGGATAAAGAAGTCGCACACGACTCCATACCACCCTCAGGGAAATGGGGCCTGTGAAAGATTCAACAGAACTCTGCTACAGATGCTGCGGACTCTGGAGGAAGACAAGAAGTTACAGTGGCCTCAGTTCTTGTCTGAAATGGTGTGGGCCTATAACAATCAGGTCCATTCTACAACGGGGTACTCTCCTTATACACTTCTCTTTGGGCGGTCTGGGCGAAGTATAGGAGAATTACAGTTGAATGATGTGGATGGGTTCCCTCCGAGGGATCCAACCTCTTGGGTGCGGGCGCATCGGCAGAGACTTGAGACGATCCATCGATTGGTGCGGCAGCGCCTGCAAGAACATCCCCATCCTGATAAGACCCCAGTGCAAGAAGCACCATTGCAACCAGGCGACCTGGTGCTAGTTCGTGTCAAGAAACCCCAAGGGAAATTGGAAAGCAGATGGGAGGCTTTGCCGTATCGTGTTGTTGGCCGCAAGTATGCGAATGGGCCAGTGTACCAGGTCCAGAAAGAAGGAACTGATTGTGTTCGAGTACTTCACCGAAATATGTTGCGCCTGTGTCATTCTGAAGGGACAAATCACGATGGGCCTGCCAATGTGAATGAGCTCCCACAGTCAGAGAATGGAGGTGCGGAATGGGCCTCCGACGAGGAGGATGATTGTTGGCCGATCCCTGCTCCTGGGGATGTTCCACCTGTGACTACTGTATCTCCGGCCTGTGCCCCCTCTGGTGCGGAATCCGCTGGTCCTTCTCAGCCCATAGCTGCAGCACCCCATAATATACCACCGGTCCTCAGACGGACCACTAGGCCAAATGCTGGTATTCCCCCTGTTCGGTATGCGCAGGATGAGTTTGTTTGGCCTGCCATACATCGGTATACTACCACCCTGTGCATAAAAGTACAACCCTCTGGATATACAGTCATAGGCAGGGACTGCCACTCTTAAAGTGGGGGGGAATATGTAAGAGACAGCCAATGTTGTCTTAAGCTTCATTTGTCTGTATAAACTGTTAATGTTGAATGTATTTCTGTGATTCTGTTCCTTTAAGACAGCAGCCATTGTAATTGTGACATGATGCTGGAGTGAGACCCCCCCCTTTTATGTCAGCCTGCCTGTTCTGCAGACAGAGTGTGAGCAGAGAAGCAGGAAGTGACGAGACAGAGAGCAGCAGCCATCTTGGCAAGTGTTGTATTGAACTGGTGTGGAGATTTTTCTGTACAGCTAAGCTGTATCTTGGTCCAGAGACAAACAGAGTGTAAAGAGACAACAGGACTAGTGAGTCCACGTGAAAGGAACTGTGCTCAGTGGCTGATCAGTGAGACTGACATTGTGACTGTGTATATGGATACCACAGATAGAGACTCGCAGTGCTGTTGATGTACTGGACGGCACCTGCTAAATCCCGGCTTACATCCCAGCTCAGTGTATGGATTCGGCAGGACTGTCAGTGTGCTGAGTGGAATCTGCTGTTGGATTACATTGCATTCAGTTGGTTTCCCTGTCTGTTAAAGAGGACTTCATTTCTCCCAAGATCCTGATAACCGTGAGGAGAGGACGCTTCACTATAAAAGAAAGGAACGACTTTGGGCCCCACCGCGCGCTTCTACGGACTGTAAGCGGTCCACCTGGACCACTGGGGAAAAGGGGGTGCACCCAAATGTGAAGTCAGGGTCAGTTAGGGATAGTTTTGAGTATATTGTTCATTCAGTGTCCATACTGCAGAAGTGGACAGAGTAAAAGTAGAAACCATTGCAGAATTTGCCTTGAAATTGTTCATGCTATATTGTATATTTTGCTTGTCTTTAGCCCTGTCATTTTACCTTTAACTAGCCTTTATTAACTTATAGTAAATATATATTTTTTTTCTTGAACTACCGCGTGTGCGTTCATTTCTGGTTGCGGAGTCCAAACCACCTGCCTTGCTCTCGGTTCACATACCAGTACCTACAACATTAGGGAATTCAGGGAAGGCTGTTTATACATTTTACTGAGCAATGACATAGTATGTAATATTTTATTCATATGTATAGCACCATCACATTCTGCAGCACTGTACAGAGGTTGCCATCACTCACATCACAACCTAAATTCCAAATTAACCTATCAGTGTGTATTTTTCATTTGTGGAAGAAAAAACCCCACACACCCAAGGAGAACATACAAGCTCCTTATGACTATTGCCCTTGGCTATAGTTGAACCCAGGACCTGAGCCCTCGAAGACCACAGTGCTAAACGCTGAGCCACCATGTTGTACATGTACGTTCCTCTAGTGGAGGATACAGGCACCCAGAGATGTATATTTTATCTCTATGTAGGTGCAGGGCCAACATTAGGGGGGCAGAATGGGCAATTGCCCCCGTCCCCAAAGGGGCCCCCAGCATCCAGAGCATCAGGCTCCCAAATCCAGGTGGATAGAATTTTGAAGCTGTGTAATATGAAAACATTCTTCCAACCTAAAGCAACATTCAGTATTTCTTGGAGACTTTCGCATTTTGTCAGATGTGAATTGTTGCAGCCCTCAGTGGCATCGCTGTACACATATTAAATGCTATAGGTTATAATTAACCTACATATTAAGAACTACTGTACTGTATAGCAAAACTTGTCATAAAGCAGAAAGTTGCAAAACATCATTTTTATTGCTTATACAGCTTGTAAAACACAACCATAATAAATACTAAATGCTGAAATCCCTTATCCCACTACTTTTAAGAGACTACTTATCTACAGATACAGGAGAATTTATTGTAACAAACATAGTGAATGACTATAGAAAAATAAGGCTGAATACAACATGTTACTAGTTTTACTAAAATGGTCATACGCATTAGATTTAGGTTGGCCAAACCAATAAATTTCGGCAGGACAGCCTGACCATTTGAGTTTCTATGGTTTCTACACTAGCAGACCTGGTCCACCCTTTTATTACATGTATGGCCACTTATTTTGCTATGTAATAATGCTTTATCTTTAGGAAAGATTCTAGAGGGAAAATATACAGTTGGCCACAACTTTCCCAAGCAAAGTTGATTAATGTGGGTTTCAGAAACAAGACCAACTGATTGGTGGGATAATTGTATTCAGAAAAATGGCTGGCGTGGTGAGATAACCATTTTAATGTACATATTTAGCAGTATTATGGGGAAATTTGGTGGACACTTTGGAATATTTTAGGCAACTTAAAGAAATGTTCAAGGCATTTTTTTTTAAATGATTTAAAAAAACATACTCACCTGTCCCCGATTCTCCGGTGTCCTTCAGGCACATTCCAGTCCTTCTGCTCCGGTGTCTTCTCAAAGTGACACTGTTCACTGGCTGTGACGTCACGGATTCCTTCCACTGAAGCTGCTGATTGGCCTCACATCATCACTGGACTGAGAAGACCGGACCACACTGGGAGGCACCAGAGCACTGTGGAAAGGTGAGTATGAATTTTTTTTTTTTTTTTCACTGCCCCAGGTCTATTTAAAACTTAAACGGATTGTCCATTTTTAGTGGAACATATTATAAGATAAGATAAGAGAGAAGATAATCTTTTAATAGTCCCACCATGGGGAAATTCAGTGTGTTACAACAGCATAGAAAATACAAATACAAAAGCTCCAAAGTAGAGGCATTACAATGACAGTAGGTACAGATAAAAAGGTACAGGTAAAAAAATAGTAGAAGGGATATCACAACTTAAGATCTTTCAGTTCTCTGTATGGACTAATCTCCGCTTAGGTGGGTGTTGGTTGTACAGTTCTCAAAAGTTTTGAGAATGACACAAATATTATATTTTCACATGATCTGCTGCCCTCTGGTTTTTATGTGTGTTTGTCAGATGTATGTTATCACATACAGAAATAGAATTGCATTCATATTATGAGTAACAGAAGCTTATATTGACAGTTAGAATGAGTTAATGCAGCAAGTCAATATTTGCAGTGTTGACCCTTCTTCTTCAGGACCTCTGCAATTCTCCCTGGCATGCTCTCAATCAACTTCTGGACCAAATCCTGACTGATAGCAGTCCATTCTTGCAAAATCAATGCTTTCATTTTTCTCTGAATTTGTTGGTTTTTGTTTGTCCACCCGTCTCTTGATGATTGACCACAAGTTCTCAATGGGATTAAGATCTGGGGAGTTTCCAGGCCATGGACCCAAAATCTCTATGTTTTGTTCCCTGAGCCATTTAGTTATCACCTTTGCTTTATGGCAAGGTGCTCCATCATGCTGGAAAAGGCATTGTTGAGTGCCAAACTGCTCTTGGACGGTTGGGAGAAGTTGCTCTTGGAGGACATTCTGGTACCATTCTTTATTCATGGCTGTGTTTTTAGGCAAGACTGTGAGAGAGCCGATTGCCTTGGCTGAGAAGCAACCCCACACATGAATGGTTTCAGGATGCTTTACAGTTGGCATGAGACAAGACTGGTGGTAGCGCTCACCTCTTCTTCTCCGAATAAGCTGTTTTCCAGATGTTCCAAACAATCGAAAAGGGGATTCATCAGAGAAAATGACTTTCCCCCAGTCCTCAGCAGTCCACTCCCTGTACCTTTTGCAGAATATCAGTCTGTCCCTGATGTTTTTTCTGGAGAGAAGTGGCTTCTTTGCTGCCCTCCTTGAGACCAGGCCTTGCTCCAAGAGTCTCCGCCTCACAGTGCGTGCAGATGCACTCACACCTGCCTGCTGCCATTCCTCAGCAAGCTCTGCACTGCTGGTAGCCCGATCCCGCAGCTGAAACACTTTTAAGAGACGGTCCTGCCGCTTGCTGGTCTTTCTTGGGCGCCCTGGAGCCTTTTTGGCACCAATGGAACCTCTCTCCTTGAAGTTCTTGATGATGCGATAGATTGTTGACTGAGGTGCAATCTTTCTAGCTGCAATACTCTTCCCAGTTAGGCCATTTTTGTGCAGTGCAATGATGACTGCACGTGTTTCTTTAGAGATAACCATGGTTAACAGAAGAGAAACAATGATGGCAAGCACCAGCCTCCTTTTAAAGTGTCCAGTGGTGTCATTCTTACTTAATCATGACAGATTGATCTCCAGCCCTGTCCTCATCAACACCCACACCTGTGTTAATGGAGCAATCACTGAAACGATGTTAGGTGGTCCTTTTAAGGCAGGGCTGCAATGATGTTGAAATGTGTTTTGGGGGATAAAGTTCATTTTCTAGGCAAATATTGACTTTTCAAGTAATTGCTGTTAAGCTGATCACTCTTTATAACATTCTGGAGTATATGCAAATTGCCATTAGAAAAACTGAAGCAGTAGACTTTGTAAAAATTAATATTTGTATCATTCTCAAAACTTTTGGCCATGACTGTACAGCCTGACCGAAGTGGGGAGGAAGGACTTCCGATAGCGCTCCTTCTCACACTTAGGGTGAAGTAGTTGGTCACTGACAGTACTGCCCAGCGCTATCACAGTCTCATGCATGGGATTTGAGTTATTCTACCGCATGGAATTCACCACGGACAGTATCCTTCTGTCACCCACCACCTGCAGCTGGTCCTTCTAATCAGCTTGTTGAGTTTATTTCTATCCCTGGTTGATATACTGCTCCCCCAGCAGGCCACTCCGAAGAAGATGGCTGATGCCACTACAGAGTTGAAAAAAGTCCTAAGAAGTGTCCTCTGGACTCCAAAGGCTCACAGCCTCCTAAGTAGGTAGAGCCTGCTGTGGCCCTTCCTGTACAGAACCTCCATGTGATCTTCCCAGTCCAGCTTATTATTGAGGAGCAAACCCAGGTACTTATAGGTGTTGACTATCTCAATGCCCGTCCCCTGAATGTCCACGTGTTTTGGAGGGTATCTGCACTTGCGAAAGTCCACCACTATATATGTAACTAATATTTAAGTTAACATAGCCATATAGGTCCCTATTATACAGTGATACCATTACTCTACTAGTGATCTATGACATATGCCATCAGTATTATTGAGATAGGCACAACATTTTCTAATGCTTGTCATAGACTATTCTTACTATATTCAATAATCATTAACAATAACACAAGTGCACTTAGAAAAGCAAATTCATTGTTGTAAAAGCCTTTTAATGTATATTACATTATCTAATAATGTCTTGAGATTAGACACATAAGGGCAAGTCTTCCACTTGATGGCCAACTTTAGACACTCCATATAGTGCTGGCTCAGCAGAGCCTGGATATTTAACTTGTGCCCAATATGGGCCAGCAGCAGCTAAGAATCTCTTCTAAATATGCCTGTAACTCTCTGGCTCCCAGACAGTCTATTAAACACAATTATACCATTTAAATATATGTAAAATCACAGGGATTATCTGCCAAATTAGTCAAAATGTTTGGTACTCATGGGATGCACTACTATGCAGTTCCTGACATGTCGAAGTCCATGAAACACCTTTGTTGGTGAAGATGTTGAGCTGCTTATTATGGCTGAATCATTCACGCAATCTATGTCACACAATATCTTCAGCTTTAATTCCAGATTTTCTGGGACGCATTCCTAAAAACAATAAAAGATAATCATCAGTAGCGCAATTATTTTTATACATAAACCTTCAAGCCCTGGCATGGATATTTTTCTCAGTCTTAAAGCTTCACTACTTGGGATAGAAATATACTGAGAAGAATGGAGCTGATATTTTCAAAGAAAGTGAAATAAAGCAATGCAAGACCATGTTTAGAAAAGCCCCTTATGTAGGGAAATATTGGTAACTCTGGTGACCAAATTTAGAATCTACTGCGCAAGTGCTTACGATTCACATCTCTATGTGCTTCCTCTTAGCAGTAGTCAGGAAAATGAATTAATCTTGGGTGCTAGTCCTGGCAGAATTTAGTGACAGTTCCTCTCTGGCTCTAACAATTGGGGTGACGTTTGATTTATTGATACTTTTGTATCATGTCACGTAATGTTCCATAGATAGCTCAAATACTCAATTGTACTAGATCTCTCTATTGGAGGACTTCCAGAAGTGACTGATCATGTATATTCTTGGGTATGACCATAGGTTCAGTCCCCACCAGATGTTTTTACCAAACATTTCACTTACCTTTCAACCATTCAGAGGAAAACAGATTTGCAACACTTAGAGAAGACCATTTCTGGCAATGGTGACAGGTATCTAGAGCATATCAGTTTCTAATTGATGGTCAGTAGATCCCAGGGTGTCTAGACTGTCTTTCTAATCTCTACCAACTCTCACAATATTTTTTCTTTTTCATTTTCTCTGTATAATGGACAGCTAAGGATTGATAGCCTTATAACATATAAGGAAAAATAGGTAAGTATACATTGGGACAAGGGGTGTGGCCCCTATAGGAAAGGTCACAAACACAACTTGCAGTAGAACAACACAGATTCTTTCATATGAGGCACAACACTTGATGGTTACAATGATAGAAAACAGTCTTTGACTACCAATCTCAGTCTCTAGAGCAGAGAGCAAATAAGACCCTTACTATCAGGTGGATAAGAACATGACATTTGCCCTGTAGCCTGGGGCTGATACACTGGGAATGGCTGCATCCGACAGGATTAGTCTATAGGGCTTAGATGTGGTAACATGTAATATAGGTGCTAAAATGACAGGAAAGGACACTAATTGCACAATTTATGTGTGTGTACAGTGATTCTTCCCTGTCTGCTCAGTGTCTCCCGCTTTACCAGGTGATCCCCAATTATACTTGCTTTCCTGGTATGGACCTGTGGCATCTTACAACTGGAACAAAGTTCAGGTGTGATAGCGACTTGTTACCAATGTCAGTCTCTACAAGCACTGTCTCTCCCTACCATTAGCAGCTTCCCAATGATGCCCAACCTCTACTCTGTGTGCTCTCACTCTCCTTCACAGTTGCTGTCCTCTGTTCTCTCACTCTCCTTCACAGTTGCTGTCCTCTGTGCTCTCAGTCTCCTTCACAGTTGCTGTCCTCTGTGCTCTCACTCTTCTTCACAGTTGTCCTCTGTGCTCTCACTCTCCTTCACAGTTGCTGTCCTCTGTGCTCTCAGTCTCCTGCACTTATCAATCACACCTGACTCTATTACATGGTGCTTCAGATACAGATCCTAGAAAGGTCAGACCCAGTGTTCATTTGCTTGGAATCACAAATTCTGAAGCTGAAGTTCAAGACAACATTGTGGGGCCACTTAGTGACCAAGGTGGGGGTCCAACCTATATTCTTGAAGATATGGACTGTGCAGCAGTGGCCCATACCTAATAACATCATAGAACAAAGGGCATTCCTTGGGGTGGGGTTCCATAGGAAAGGGGATAACTTGCAGATCAGTAGGGGGTCCGACTGATCAGACCCCCACCAATCTGGAGATTGGGGTAGTTATGTACATATGTGCGGGAAAGTTACTTTCGTGAGAAAACCCCTTTAATAAATGAGGATCTTGAGAGCAGGGAGAAGTTTATGTAAGAAAACTGTCGAAAATGCAGTTGTCCTTTATTCTCAACTCATCTACAAAAACAGTTTGCATTTCAGCTATTCCAAAGTGTGTACTTTTCTGGATGAATCGGTAAAAGAGTCAAAAGTTTTAGTTTCCATGCAAAGTCATAAAAGCAGCCCAAAGAATAGCCGCATTGTGCCAGCGAATAGTGAAAGGCAATGCCCATCAGTGTGGATCATATGAAAACCAGAAGTAAGAAAACTCTAGGTTGCAAGAAACCCAACCAGCTCTGGTTATCCGGGCTGTGTGAATGGGCTGTTTGCTGAAAGACTCATTTACACTGGGAGAATTGTCGTGTTCTTTTGGATCACTCCAATAATGTTTTTGTCAGGCACAAAATCACCCACCCTGATCAGGGGCAGTGTGTCCTTACCGACAATGTGAACCTTGCACTTTGCAGAGAACGTCACGACCTGCTGCTTAACTTCAGAAAGTGCAGACAACACCGAGACTGTTCTCTGTTTTCTGGGGAAATTTTTTACACAAAAGGAATTTAAATGCATTACAAGACTTTCCATGAGAAATGAGAATACCTAAGAAAATAGTAAAACAATATGTTCAGCTTCAGATTTCCAGTTGCAAATATAATAGGCATTTTTTTAATATATTTCTTCCCCAAAAAGTTAAATAACTCATTGGAGACTACAACTAGTAACATACCATAGCAGACGAGGTTGGATGAAGACACAGGTCCATCAAGTCCAACCTATAACCCTACAGGGTTGGTCCAGAGGAAGGCAAAAAAGAAAAAACAAAACATGTCTGATGCCAATTGCCCCATATCAGGGAAAACAAATCCTTCTTGACTTCAAATACACTGAATATTATCTTCAGAGGAACGCTGGTGGTTTATATCGTTTGGCCTGACAAGTGGTAGGATTTATATAAAACATGCTTCATGTTGGTATTTTTTTATACTATTTTTTTTTAGTTTATACTATTTTATCACTTAAATTTAAAATGAAATTTGAAATGAAAAAAATAGAGACCATTAATAGGAGCAGAAACATACCTCTGTGTGCACAAACTGATGAAGCAATGCAGAGATAATAATCATTTTATGGATATGGAATTCAGCTGGCAAGTGCATTGGGGGCGGGGCCTGATTTGTCCGATTTACACTACCATTCAAAAGTTTAGGGTCACTTAGAAATTTCCTTATTTTGGAAAGAAAAGCACAGTTTTTTTCAATGAAGATAACATTAAATGAATCAGAAATACACTCTATATATTGTTAATGTGGTAAATGACTATTCTAGCTGCAAACGTCTGGTTTTTAATGCAATATCTACATAGGTGTATAGAGGCCGATTTCCAGCAACCATCACTCCAGTGTTCTAATGGTACATTGTGTTTGCTAACTGTGTAAGAAGGCTAATGGATGTTTAGAAAACCCTTGTGCAAGTATGTTAGCACAGCTGAAAACAGTTTTGCTGGTTAGAGAAGCTATAAAACTGACCTTCCTTTGAGGTAGTTGAGAATCTAGAGCATTACATTTGTTGGTTCGATGAAACTCTCAAAATGGCCAGAAAAAAAGAACTTTTATGTGAAACTCGACAGTCTATTCTTGTTCTTAGAAATTAAGACTATTCCATGAGAGAGATTGCCAAGAAACTGAAGATTTCCTACAACGGTGTGTACTACTCCCTTCAGAGGACAGCACAAACAGGCTCTAACCAGAGTAGAAAGAGAAGTGGGAGGCCCCGCTGCACAACTGAGCAACAAGACAAGTACATTAGAGTCTCTAGTTTGAGAAATCGACACCTCACAGGTCCTCAACTGGCAGCTTCATTAAATAGTACCCGCAAAACGCCAGTTTCAACGTCTACAGTGAAGAGGCGACTCAGGGATGCTGGCCTTCAGGGCAGAATGGCCAAGAAAAAGCCATATCTGGGACTGGCTAATAAAAGGAAAAGATTAATATGGGCAGAAGAATACAGACATTGGACAGAGGAAGATTGGAAAAAAGTGTTATGGACAGACGAATCGAAGTTTGAGGTGTTTGGATCACACAGAAGAACATTTGTGAGACACAGAACAACTGAAAAGATGCTGGAAGAGTGCCTGACGCCATTTGTCAAGCATGGTGGAGGTAATGTGATGGTCTGGGGTTGCTTTGGTGCTGGTAAAGTGGGAGATTTGTACAAGGTAAAAGGGATTTTGAATAAGGAAGGCTATCACTCCATTTTGCAACGCCATGCCATACCCTGTGGACAGCGCTTGATTGGAGCCAATTTCATCCTACAACAGGACAATGACCCAAAGCACACCTCCAAATTATGCAAGAACTATTTAGGGAAGAAGCCGGCAGCTGGTATTCTATCTGTAATGGAGTGGCCAGCGCAGTCACCAGATCTCAACCCCATTGAGCTGTTGTGGGAGCAGCTTGACCATATGGTACGCAAAAAGTGCCCATCAAGCCAATCCAACTTGTGGGAAGGGCTTCTGGAAGCATGGGGGAAATTTCTCCAGATTACCTCAGCAAATTAACAGCTAGAATGCCAAAGGTCTGCAATGCTGGAATTGCTGCAAATGACGAAAGCAAAGTTTGAAGGAGAAAATTATTATTTCAAATAAAAATCATTATTTCTAACCTTGTCAATGTCTTGGCTATATTTTCTATTCATTTTGCAACTCATTTGATAAATAAAAGTGTGAGTTTTCATGGAAAACACAAAATTGTCTGGTGACCCCAAACTTTTGAACGGTAGTATACCTACAGACAAAAGTGATACAGACAGAACTATAAAGTAATTCACAACTAAATGGAAACCATTGGGAAGCAATTCCAGAGGAAAATTGGAGCATTTGTGGCGGTCTGTAGACAAATCAGGCCACGCCCCCAATGCACTTGCAGTCTGATTTACATATCCAGAAAAAGATGATTATCTCTGCATTGCTTCATTGTTTTGTGGCCACATGGTATCTGCTCACATTAAAAGCCCCTACATGGTACTATTATTGGTTTGGGTGTCATTTTGGACCTGACAAACTCCCTTTAAAAAAAAAAAAAAATTATGTCAGCACATATCAGTCCACAGAAGCCAAAAAGGACAGAGGTAAGAACAATTGTGGAGCAGAATGGAGTGATGAGGTGCTTATCTAGTTGCTTTTTCATCACTGTACCTGGGTGACTTTACTGTTATAAATGCTGCTGCCCATACTGGGCTTTCTCACTGAGAAACAGAGGGAAAGTCTAGTTCCAACCTAAATGATTGCCCAGATTCTTTCACTACAGCAGAAGCTGTACTGTATTCTACTGGGAATGTATGAGCAGCAGAGCCTCACTAGAATGACATGCAGAGTCCTATACATGCAATGACTATATTTTTTCTGAGAATTATCATCGGCAGGTTTGTTCATCTTTAATAGGAAGGAGAATCAACTCTGTAAATAGGGGAAGAGAAGCATTCGCTACGGAAATATCTTTCTTATGCTGATCTAATCCATCCTTTGATCCTACAAAAATTGTATTGTGCAAGAGGTCTTAGTTTATAACAGATCTTCTGTAAGAATGGAGTAAGAAATGATGATTCAAGACCAAGAAGATTTAGGGCTCATGCGCAAGTCAATGTGGCCTCTACTGTCTTTGAGGCCTTTTCTATACTATTGTACGCTTCTGATTTCATATAGAGACATACAGGGGTTTCTTTCTGTTAGATTCTAGAAAAATTGGACATAGAAAGTATCATATCAGACTCTGTGGAACACATTCTGGAGATATTCTCCTCTAGAAGCAATATCTCACTGTACATTAGTATGGGATTCGCCTTGTGACTTCATAGTAAGGAACCGGACAGCCTCTGCGCACTGGGGTAAGGCTTTGTGCCTATTCACATTTTAAAAACATCTCATTTGTGCTCAATAGCAAATTATGATAAGGAAAATTTGAGTTATCACCCAGTGCCTGAGGCTACGAGGGGGCCCAATGGTAAAAAGTTAAGGCACCCATTATAATCCATCTTCCTAAGTGTATTTGCATCTGCCAATACAGATGATTATTGTAGTGGGGCACAGGAGTCTATGGCTCCTTCCTGCCCCACCATTCTCCCTCATAAGTTAGGGATACTTGTAGACTTGTAACTTATGAGTGAGATCAGTAGTGATGTCACTGCGCCGCCTGAGGTAGGCTGTGACAACTCAGGCCGGCATGCCTGAGGACTGCACCACATTGTAGATGGTGGTTTGGCTGGGGGTAAGATAGTATGTGTTTACTTGTGTTTTCATTCTACCAGCATATGGGGGCATTATCCTGTGTGTGAAGCCACTAAGAGACTTTATACTGTGTAGGGGGCACACAGAGGGCAGTATACTGTGTGGGGTTACTACAGTTTTATGCTGTGTGAGGGGTACATAGGAGCATTGTGTTGTGTGGGACATTAAGGAGGTTTTTTCACTGTGTGTTACACAGAGGAGGATGCTATTACTGTGGTAAAAAGTCACTGGATGGGTCTGGGCAGGTTTAGAGGCATAGCTTGAAATATGTAAATTTGTCATGGCACATTAAACACAGGGTAGGGATTATCCCTCTTCCTGTGTTCACAAAGTTGGGACATTTTTACTGTGGGGGGAGGGTACTATGTGTGACACTGGGGGCACTGACTGTGCGATACTATTATGTTAAGAGGAGCCATCTGTATGGCACTATTACAGTATTTGGGGCAACAGTATTAGGTATGGCAGCAGGATGACACTGTTAGTGAACGAGGATGGAGGGGATGATGTAACCTAAGATACCCCACACTGTCTTAATAAAAAAGAACCTGCTACCACCCCAGCATAGAGTGTTCACCTCCCAACATTCCCACTTGTGGCCGAGCTCCTGAGGAACAACGTAGGCAGTGCAATGACTTCATTTTCTGGTAGCATTAAAGAGAAGATGTCAATTGACAATGCAAGGTGTCTAGCAAGACCCCTTGCACCAAGTAGCACCAGCACTGCTGCTTATTCCATTGTATTTGAGTCTTAAGAACATGGATACAAATAAAATCAAAGGAGGGTGACTGGCAGGGGATCGTGTCCTGGTTGGTGCCTTCCCACTTACATCCTAGCTGAAGACACCCTATGCGACCACATGGGTTGCACTTAGATAAGGCCGGTCATGGCTGCATCCGATTACTAGCGTTATCTTTGACTTGAATGGACAGCCACTTTACGAACAGCCGGGGTCTCATGGTACCCTTAATCTGCCTGAAACATTACAATCAATAAACATTCTATCACACACTGTCTAATATTAATGAAGCGATTGACTTGCTTGGACTTGCTATTATTACCTCATTTTGTACTAGTATCAGTGCCAGTGTTCAGCATTTGGAACAGGGAGGATATGTTCTCCAATATGACGTGCAACATCAAAGGAAGGAATTCCATCCACTGCCTATGGAAATTTCCAGAATGTTTAAGATTTATGGTAAATTGTTGATTTAAATCTCCCTGGGTGTACAAGAGACATTTGGTCAGCAGTATTGTGTATCATTACTAAAGCTGAGCTATCACTGAAGCCCACATATAGTACATATAGTACATTGCCTTAACCAACCACACAGAATATGAGAACTGTTAAAAGAGTGCCAATGCAGAACTCGCACAGTAGTAAAGAGGTCAGACTTTATGGTGTTATTGGACCTTGACCTGTGGAATTACGACTGGACCAAACTCAAGGATGATATAGTGACACATGGACTTTGTTGGTTGACTGGAACAAATGTTTACTCACAATACAGGAACAGACATTTACCGTTTTTGCAAATGACTAGTGGTGATATCGGCTTAAAGATGGTAGCACACTGCTTAGCAAAGGCACAATGCTTAGCATTAACAGTTACACAGTATACATAACTCGACCTGGCGATTTTTGCTAACAGTAAGACAAGAGTCACTAGGTTGGTATGGCTTTGGGTTAACACTTGGAGAGCATTGTCTAAGTCAGAGGTCCCCAAACTTTTTTACACCAAGGACCAGCATTATGCAAGAAAATTTTCCCAGAGCCTGGTTGGGTGAGTGTGTGTGTGTGTGCGGGGGGGGGGGGGGTTGTTTTAATCGTGGGTGGTATTTATTATATTTATTTACTGTAATAGTGTCCCCACCAAAGGTAGTAATCCACCCCCACATGCAGTTTGGGTGTCCCTTCCCCACTTTACCATAATAGTGCTCCCCCAAAGGTAGTAACCATACTCCCACACACAGTTAGGGTGTCCTTTTCCCCTTTAGCTTAATAGTACCCTCCCAAAGGGAGTAATCCTCCCCCCATCCCTACCTTTGTTTAGGGCATTTACATTAAGAACAGTGATGCTTCACTTGCACACAGCCTTTGTGCAGCTTCTGTTCTCCTACCAGCTCCCCTGAATCCTATTCTATGGTGCTGCAGGAGCCGGGAGGATCTGGAGGAGAATAAATAGAAGGCTGTGTGCCAGAGAAGTTTTCGACCGCTACATCTCTGCTAACTATTCAGCTGCCAGATAAGGAGTGTTCCATGGCCCGGAACTGGTCTGTGGCTGGATTATTGGGGACCACTGGTCTGAGTGATTCCCTGGGTTTCAACCTTCAAACCCCTTACAGGGATCTGGACTTTGCTGCAGGGGACCACCAAGTCACTACCTTTTAGAGTAGTCCCAGTGCTAGTAACAACTAACCCAGGCAGATTAGGAGACCCTGATGTATGGCACCAACGGGAACAGGCAGAGACATGGTCAGGGAACAGGCTGAGCTCAGGAGAGGCAGAGTTTGTACATAATGGTAATGCAAGCACAGGTCAGGGCAGGTGGCACAGGTTCAGAGTCAGGTAACAGACTGAGGTCAAGCAGAGAGAGATACAGGAATACCATGTGATAGAAAGGTTATGACCACTGGAATGCTGATCAGAAAGAAAGCAAATACATCCTCGCCCTTAAGGTTATAATTTAGCTGCAGTTTTAAGAGGTTTACCCACTTCAAGCATTTATGTGTCAGAATAGTGGGAATCTCACCTTTGGGGTAACAGGGTTTTTCTGCATTGGCCGCAATGCAGAGCTGGTCTTTATGTATTAAAGTCTATAAGAATGCCTCTTATCTTCATCGGATCAAGCACAGTTTACAGCATTGACCTGTACCCAAATAGGTGTGCAGTAGGAACACAATTTTTTTGCAAATCTTGGAGTGCTACAATGACACCATCCTTTAAATTAAGTTTTATCTCACATATACTGTACATATCTCAGTTCTCAAGCAAACAAGCATCTCCTACAAATGCATACATGTTTATGTGTACATTTGCACAATTTGCCCATTAGATAATAACCATGTGTATAGATATAGAGAGATTCATAGAAGGTAAGCTGAACCCACAGTTTGTGTGCCAGTGTAAATATATGTCTGCTCAGAAAAAACAAGTCTGACAACTACAAGTAACATACATAATGTACTGAGATGATAATATATCTGCCAAAAGTCTGTTTATCATTTTATACAGTGTGGTTTTTGGTTAATGGAGGTGTAGCCTCTGTATGTCTCAGTTTTTCCATTGGGAATGATTGTACAGATAACATACAATAACTATTGTAGTTCTACTTCCGCTTATCTATAACTGGCATTTTGCTTTTCTGAACATATACAGTATATTACTATAGTGTATTTAGTATAGTCAATTGATTTTACATTGAGGCATACTAAGATTTTTACAATTTTTCCTGTGTTCTTTTGGGTTCAATTTCTCCATTGATGCTGGTTCCCTATATATTGTACAGTGCTGGACTGGGATTCTTTAGGCCCATCATGTGCATGGCCAGTTTTAATTATATTAAAAGGGGTTTGCTAGGAATTTTTTTCCTTGGGACACGCCATACAGATCTGATAGTGGGTGGCTGACAGGTGGCCCCCACATGGAGCAGATGTTAAGGGGTACATCCAATCCCCATACTATCCACAGCATGGAGCCAGAAGCAGTTGGCTCTGTGCCTTGTGTATTAGTGATCGGGCACTATTACTGAATCTCAGCTCCCATTGACTTCAATGGAGGCAGAGCTGCAGTACTGACCTCGCTACAGGGCACAGAGTCATCTGCTTCTAGCTCCATGCTGTGTATGATATGGGGATTGAACATACCCCGAAAAGCTGATCTGTGTGGGGTGCCATATATATAGGATAGGCCATAAATAAAAAATTCCTGCCCAACCTCTTTAACCCTTTTGTTGTCTTCACACGCATAATAGGTTACTTGTGAATCAACCCAAATAAAATAGAACCTCCTGGAGGCAATAGCCAACCCCAAATGTGTTAGCTTTTGTTTCCAGCTTTGAGTTAGGGTCTAGTCTTGCCACAATATCCTTTGGCCCTCTGGAGGGCCACTCCAATGTGGCTGTGCTGCAAATGAAAGGCTATTTTTGAGTGACGATTCCTCCCAGAATTGTAGCTGTGGCGTTGTTCAGCTGGTTGTTATGGAAGGTCACAGTCAGCCAGGCAATTCCCATGCAATGGCTGCATTTACTGTGTTTAAAGTTAAATATAAAATTTCAGGTTTTTAGGGTTTAGAACATTCATAATATAACATTGGTAACAATAATGTGCAATGTGTCAATGTGCTCTACTGGTGTCAAAAAAGCAATAAGTAAGATAAGATCCCTGTGGAGCTCCTGCCCGAAAGGGCAGATTTTATAAAGGTGAAACTCCGTTTATTAGATTGAAAGTCTGTGTATCTGGGAGATTACATAAGGCTTATCATGGCTGCCAGGAAGATTAGATTGGGCACCAGAAGCTTGGATTTTAGCAAGGGAGTTATCATGTCAGGAAAAGTGACAGATTTATCAACGCCAAAGTCTAATATTTGCTCAAGATAAAAGACAAAAACTCAAATACTTTAAGTAAGAAATAATTTATATTGTCTAAGAGGGCTCAGGTGAAAATAATGGAGATGGTTAAGGTCCTATTAGCCAGCCAAATATTCAGGGCTATTATTGGCGACTCCTAGGTACGCTCATTCCCGATAATAGCCCTGTCTAATAGTCCCGCTGATCACCCGATGAACCTTCATGTGCTTGTTTATCAGGCCATCGATTAGTTTCACTAGGGCAAGAAAAATCATTGTTAGCCCACATTCACAAGACCGTGGTGCAAAACAGCCATAGCCTTTCTTTACCCAAGGGGTGGCTGTTTTCACAGATCCCTCATACATTACAGTGTTTGGAGGGATCTGTGAAAATGGACAAAAACAGAACAGACCGTAAAAATATTGGTCACGTGAATTTCCCCCATTCATTGGCAGTAACATTAATGTGACTGTTAACCCCTTCCCGACATCTGCTGTAATCGTGCAGCGGATGTTGGGTATTTAAGTATAGCAATAGCCGCCGGGTTTCCGCTGTATTATAAACCACATGACCAAGGTGCCAATTTCCCGGCGGCGCATGGGCACTGGAAAGACCCACTAGGGTTCTAATAAATACAATATATATAAAAAAAAAGTACAAAAAAAATATTATTAAAAGAATTTTAAAAAGTTATGGGTTTTGAATGGTGGGGAGTCAAAAATCTAAAAATGTCACCAGCGGGAATGTGTTAAAAAAATGGTGGTCACATGGCCAATATTCACTGTTTTTTTTAATGTAGGCTTAGTCTGCAGCGCATCGCCCTGTGTAATAAAGGCCGTGCTGCTGGCAAACAATGAAAGTACATGGCGGGGGAGCGATAGCTTAAGCGTTCATTACTCCTGCATGTGCGCCGCATCGGCCTGTGTAATAGGGCACTGCTGGATGAGCGCTGATCGTTACAGGTTATCGCTGATCGGCATGGACTGTCACTTACCAGCACTTGGTAAAAAATAATCTTTCTGTCTAATACAGCCTTTACTTCTAAGATGAAGTCTCCTCAACTATTTCTATTCAATATAAGTGTTATGATTCCTGACGGACCCTAACTGATCTGATATTGATGACTTATCCTGTGGCTAGGTGATAAGTATCAACAATCTTCAGATCCAGGACAAGCCCTTTAATAAAATCCCTGACTGGTGTGAGGCACCCCGGATTTATTAGAGGCTCTGGCCTCTTCAGGTGCAGGCCCATGTGCCAGAACTGAGGCCTACACCAGTCAGGGACTACAGGTGCATCTCAATAAATTAGAATATTTTTGAAACATTTATTCATTTCAGTAATTCAATTCATAATCAGCGTCTTCCATGATTGTGTGTCCTACTGAACCAGGCTGAGGGACCATTTAAAGGCTTAGGAAACCTTGGCAGGTGACACACTGAATTTACAATACTGAACTTTTTCACAATATTCTAATTTTCTTAGATTTTGGTTTTCATTACCTGTAATCCATAATCAACATTTACAGAAATAAAACACCTGAAATAGAAGACTCTGTGTGTAAAGAATCTAGAAAATATAGGAGGTCACTTTTTTCATTTAATTACTGAAAGAAATAAACTTTTCAAAGATATTCTAATTTATTGAGATGCACATGTAGTGTAGATTTCATGTATAAGTCACACTAGTTTTCTGGCCTAAGTTCTAATAAATTTGGCTGAGAATCCCATTCTGGCCCATCTTACTCTTCACGCCTCTCTACCCACTTTCACAAAAAGTGGCAAGCAAGGCACAAAACATATAATATAGCACATCTTTGGCACGAGAAATGGCTTTTCTCCAAAGATGTACCACATTAACACCCATCTATGCCAGAAACCTATTGTACATGGTTTAGTAATTTCCCCTCATTGTGTGGGAAGCACGAAAAATTAGCCAAACTGTAAGCCTGAGGCCACACATTGCAGAAAAGCAGCTTTTTTGTTGCAGTTTTTTGAGCCAAAAAAATGGAAATATATAGGAGTTCTTATAGTTCTACCTTCTGCTCAATCCACTCCTGGCTTTCGCTTAAAAAAATGCAGCAAAATCTGCAACAAAAAAAGGTGCATTTCCGCATTGTGGGGCCTCAGCCTTAAAGAAAAAAACAAACTGAAAGGTATTTTATGAGTAAGAACATTATTATAAACACAATTTTTTGAAAAACATGATTTTTTCTGTGGCTATCTATTTAAAGAATTCCTCTAATATTTCAATTTTTACACTGTCAACTAGAGCACACATAAGAGGCTGATGTTTCCAGTTTCCTGCATCTCACTTTTCAGCTCTGCTGTAAAAATGTTATTATGTACAGGGTCATCTTATTCTCTTATTGCGCAGAGTCGTCTTATTCTCTTATTGCGCAGAGTCGTCTTATTCTCTTATTGCGCAGAGTCATTTTATTATCCTATTGTGCTACTGAAGTCTCTACAGGCATCTCTTTTGCATTACATGGTCTCTAAGGCTGGATTCACACCTGCACCCGGTTTCTGTTCGGGATTCCGTCCCCCATTCCGCTTGAAAAATGCAGAGAACTTTTTTCTCTGAATTTTTCTGGTGGAAGGACCCCTTTATAGTCTATAGAAGAACGGAAAGCCAAACACAGGTGTGAACCTAGCTTAAGAACAGAGCTGAATGCCATCCTGGAAACTGTAATAACCTAGTGTCACTTCTGTCCACTTAAGCCCTTTACACACATAGTTGTATAGATTGACCTATATTTACCCCAAATTGGAATATTATAATTTGTGATGGGGTCTAGAAACATGTCATTGTGAGCAATTGTCTGACGTTAGTTTCCCTTTAGGTCACTGTATTGTTTATGAAATTATCGTAATGCTAAATTACATGACAATGTCTACATTAGAAATACTTGTTCTTCAGCCTAGGACAATAAGAACCGTGTTAGTTTTGTGATGCTATCAAATGACAAATCATTGCATAATTTTTTTACCTAAGGATAGTATAGACTGGAATATCTTGTCGGTTCGTCATGCTCTGGATTTCCAGCACAGAACAAGTTAAGAAATACTTTTCAGTGTTTTTCTCTTTAAGGCTGAGGCTTCACGTGGTGGAAACTCAGCTTTTTTTGTTGCAGATTTTGCTGCGTTTTTTTGAGCCAAAGCCAAGAATGGCTACAAAAGGAATGAGAAATATATAGGAAGCTTCTTATACTTCTACCTTCTGCTCAATCCAATCCTGGCTTTGGCTAAAAAAAAAAACGCAGCAAAATCTGCAACAAAAAAAGCTGCGTTTCCGCATAGTGGGGCCCCGGCCTAAGGAAGTTTATCAGGAAGGTCAAGGAGGACACAATTACATTCTTGTAAATGTTCATGGTTAAACATGTCCATTTATTTAAAGGGGTGTCTCATGAAGACAATCAGACGATCCCCTCTGCAATTGCAGTCAGTTCAATGATGCAGGTCCGGCTTCAGATCCCCCAGCGATCAGCTACAACCACTGAAAGCTACAGCAATTAAAGGGGTTTTCTGGAGCTTTTTAAGTGGTCATCTATGTGTAGCATAGGTTATCAACTGAAGATCCATGGTGGTCCAACCCCTGGACCCCCATGGATCAGCTGTTTGAAGCAGCACAGGCCATGTGATTTTACATTCATTGGTCACATGGCCTGATTGCAACTCAGTCCCATTCAAGTAAATGGGCTGAGCTGTGATACCAAGCACAGCCACTGTAGGGTGCTGTGCTTGGTAAGCACTGAAGAGGCTGTAGGTTCATGCAAACACTACAGCCTCTTAATACAGTTGGTAGGCTTGGTGGGGAAGGGGGGGCTTAGATCCCTGCCAATTAGTAAGTCCCAGAAAACCCCTTTAGGCTAAGGCCCCACGTAAAAAAAACGCTGTAGGAAAAAATGTGGCCATATCCGCTGTGAGTATCTTCCTGCAATTTGTGGATGGGATTTTCTATAATCCAATCCACTTTACAGGGTCTGTAAAACGCCGCATTTTTTTCCGCAGCGTCTACACCACGTGGGGCCCCCGCCATAAGAAGAATGTGTTAATTCCACCAAGATGAAATACTATTTTTGTTAGCACCTCTCCAATGTAGCTCATACAGAAAGAGCATGAGTTATTCCTAGTAGGGCATGTGAAGACATCTTACTGAGGCAACCCCTATAACAGTTATACCCCCCCCCCCCCCCCCCCCCCCCCCCCCCCCCCCCCCCCCCCCCCCCCCCCCCCCCCCCCCCCCCCCCCCCCCCCCCCCCCCCCCCCCCCCCCCCCCCCCCCCCCCCCCCCCCCCCCCCCCCCGGTACTAATATCCTGAAGAGAAGGACAACACAGTACAGGTCCATCACAGATTGCCAGCAATATTAGTGTAGGGAGAGCGGCTTGTAATTGCAAATCTATGCTCAGCCTGTTAAAAATAAGCCGTATAGCTACATTTGTAAAATAAAAAGTTATGCTTTACTGAATGCAGAGGGGTGAATAACTTTACTTATCTGTCTAGCTCTATGTCTGAAAAAAAGCGCCATTATATTTAGATAAGGCATAAATTTCATATGCCCAATTCAAAAAAAACGGCTTTGCAGCGGTTTTTTGAGCCAAAGCCCAGGAGTGGATTGAGCAGAAGGTATAAGTATAAGAACTTGCTATATATTTCCCATTCTTTTTGTAGCCATTCTTGGCTTTGGCTCAAAAAACGCAGCAAGATCTGTAACAAAAAAAGCTGCGTTTCTGCAACGTGGGGCCTCAGCCTAAAAGTTATAAATCCTCTATTTACCCCTTGGATACTCTATGAATTTTTATGAATTGCTTCTTACTTATTCATCTGCCCCTGAAATATACTGTAAATTGTTACCACGATTTAGTATTTTCTATTACCAGTGTTTAGTCAGTTCCAGTGACCCATTTTGATGACCTTTTCGCCTCTATATTGTCTGTTCTATGAATCGCACATGGAACTTTATGAATCCTTATGACTTAAGAATAAGGAATTGATATGAAGACATTTATTAATCTGAATATATAAGGTGTCATCAATGAATTTGTTACTTTCTTCTGACGCTCAGGTTGAATATTTGAAAGGTCTTTAAGGTCTATAACTTATTGGATTTATACTGCCCTCTTATGGGACATTTATAAACTGGCAGTGTCAGAACACTGGAATGAACTACAGTATTCTGCTATGAATGGTGTGAGTTTTTGACACCTGTGACCTAGAATGCTATTTTTTGCATATCCTATCAGTATTTAAATAAGCTTTATGGATTATCACTAAAACATTACATCATGTTATTTTATAGTTACTGGAGTTAAAGGGATTGTCTGGGGAGTATTTGTTCAATTACTTGGTCTGGAAGAATACTTTTGATGTACTAAGGGATTCCAGCTACGTCACGACCCCTAGGTTATGTGATTGACCCCTAGGTCAGGTTCGGCTCCCTGGGTTACTCTGCCCCCTCCCTCCTCCCCCGATTTCACAGGTAATTGATTGCCTATGCTAATCAGGCTCACTATAGTAAAACCAGTCCCCATAGCACAGATGATTAATTACCAGTGAGATTGGGGAGGAAAGGGTGGAGCCACATGGGGGGGGTGGAGTCAAACGATGCATGCGATCACATGACCCAGAGTCGTGATGTCACCAGAACACCTAGGTCCCTCAAAAGCATTCCGGCGGACCAGGCAAGTGAATAAATACTCCCCTTTAAGCTCATGATGACATTTTTGGGCTTAGTGACTCTATGATTATGATTAAATTTCAAGCTGAAGGCTAAAGTCACATTTGATTTTGGATGGCGCATGATGGACATGTGATCAATGATGGGATCGATCATACAAATAGGGGGGCCGTTTAGTTGTTAAAAAAATAAAAGCACCACATGAGTCTGCACAAATTGGCCTTTGATAGGACATAAGCAAACAATTATTGCAAGTACTGGTATTTTTTACTGACCATAGGCTGAAAATATCCAGCACAGCCAAATTATTTTTGGCAGATAAAATTTCATAGTATTTTCATGGCCAACTGTTGGGTGAAATAGTTGATACTCAGTACTGGCATAAAGATCCGCAGCAAAACTTAGCTTTTATTGATATATACTAAAAAATTTTTGCCAGTTTACATCATAACATGAAATTAAAAGAGCTTCAGCCACTGGGGTTGCAGAACTCCCAAACCTGTCACAACCTTTTCCAAATATACATCCATAAAAGATAACCCCAAATATTGGAGGTGGAGGTTCAGGTGTACCAAGAGACAGGTTTTTCTATATAGACAGACCAGGACGTATAGTCTGGGAAAATATTGTGAAACTCGGTGGCAGGCATATACCAATAAGGTCAATGGTGGTCTATGCATTATAGCAATTCCAAAGTACATGAAACAATTGATGCCGGTTGGGAGCCCCGTTAGAGATATCTATATCTTAATAGGAAATCTAAGCCTTAGCCATTACTATCACAGTCTAGTCTCCTTATCCTTTCTCTTTGTGATCTCCGAGCTTAAAAGTTTAGACTGGAATATTATATAATACATAATATGTATAACTGGATATTCTGGAAGCCATACCACATGATCAGATAAATCTAAGGTTTGGCTCGAAGAACTGGCTTGATATCAGTGACTGCTGAAGAAGAATATCTGGAATCACAAGAGTCCAGAGATCTGGAGCCAAGACATCTGGTGTATGATAGGAAGGAATGGAGCCAATCATTTTGGTAGAAGTCTTGGCCACCTTAAAGAAAATGAATAAGTCAGTTATGGAACTATCTTTCCAAGTGAGAGAAGTAATGTCAGATATTTCCCTCATAAGTGAAGAAATGAAAGAATGTCAGAGGCAGAAGAACAAACAAGCAAATTGAAGACGGTGTAAATAAAGGGGCTCTGGTAGAAAAAACAATTGTCAACTAAAATCACTGAACTTGAAGACAGATTGAGAAGGATGAACAATAGATTCTGAGAAAGAGTTGAACGGATTGTCTGCACTGTTTGCATTGAAAATAAATATTGGATACATGGACAAGATTGTCTTACAAGATTGATTTTTAATTGCAAGACCTCCATTAAAGGCCTGCCCACCAAGAACAAATCCTCAATCCATTATGGTCAAGATGCTAAGTGCTAGAAATAGTGATAATATATTGTGAGAATTAAGAACTATAGACACAGGGGGCGTACAGTAACTAGCAAAGACAGGACCCCATAGCAAACTTTTGACCTGCACACAGTATAATGTCACACAGTGGCCCCTCCACACAGTATAATGTCATATAGCGGCCCCTGCACACAGTATAATGTCCCACAGTGGCCACTCCACACAGTATAATGTTCCATAGCAGACCCTCCACACAGTATTATGACCGATAGCGGCCCCTCCACACAGTATAATGTCCCATAGTGGCCCCTCCACACAGTTTAATGTTCCATAGCAGCCGCCATACAGTATAATGTCTTACAGTGGCCCCTCCACACAGTATTATGCCCCATAGCGGCCCCTGTACACAGTATAATGTCCCATAGGGGTCCCTGCACACAGTATAATGTTCCATAGCAGCACCTTCACACAGTATTATGTCACATAACAGCCCCTCCACACAGTATTATGTCCCATAGCATCTCCTGCACACAGTATAATGTCACATAGTGGCCCCTCCACACAATATTATTCCCCATAGTGGCCCCTACACACAGTAAAATGGCACATATTGGTCCCTCCACATAGTATTATGTCCCATAGCAGCACCTTCACACAGTATAATGTCCCATAGCGGCCCCTGCACACAGTATAATGTCACACAGTGGCCCCTGTACACAGTATAATGTCACATAGTGGCCCCCCACACAATATTATGCCCCCTAGTGGGCCCTCCACATAGTATAATGTCCCATAGTGGCCCCTCCACACAGTATAATGTCCCATCGAGGCCCCTGCACACAGTATAATGTTCCATAGCAGCACCTTCACACAGTATTATGTCCCATAGCGGCCTCTCCACACAGTATAATGTCCCAAAGTGGCTCCTTCACACAGTATAATGTCCCATAGCGGCCCCTCCATACCACCGTAAGCAGGAACAGGGATTGGTAAGTAAATAGGGACCGTTACCTGCTGGGGTTATTCCAGCACAGGGTCGTAACTAGCAAAGACTGGGTCCCATAGCAAACTTGTGACTTACAAAAAATGGCAATGTGTGGATGGGAATCCCATCCACACATTGCAGAAAAATATCCACATCAGAAATGCTGCGATTTCCAAAATTGCCGCATTTTTGGAATTTGAAGCATGTCAATTATACCTACGGAAACGCTGGCAGTTTCCCTATAGGTATAACTGAAGCAGAAAGTCCACAGAGTTGCAGTAACTCAGTCACTCAACTGCAGTAACTCAGCATGGCCACTACATAGAGAACACAGCTGCAAGTCAAGAAACTTTCTTAGGCTAAGGCCCCACGTAGCAGGCTTTCTCTGAAAAGCACTGCAGGAAAAAACATGATGCGTTTCCTCCACGGTTTTTCCTGCAGTGCTTTTTCACTGTCTGCAGCCTGCTACGTGGACCCTTAGCCTAAGAAAGTTTCTTGACTTGCAGCTGTGTTCTCTATGTAGTGGCCATGCTGAGTTACTGCAGTTCTTGAATGGAAGCTGACCTGCAATAGCCGGGCACAGTCACTACACAGAGAACACAGCTGTGCATTCCCTGTTTTACTGCCAGTGCTGGCACCTGCTGAGAACAGCTGATCAGTAGAGGAGCAGGGTTCTGGACCTTCACTGATCTGAAATTGATGACCTATCCTGAGGATAGGTCATTAATATCCATAAATCAGTAAACTTGAATGGATGATTTATTAAGACTGGCATTTTCTATGCCAGTCTTAAGAAAGACCTTGACTGAAGTGAGACGACCTGAATTAATAAATCAGGCATACTCCTGTGCAATGGAAATGAAATCTATGTCAGTCTAGCACTGTCGTAGACTTGATATATAACTAAAATTTGTTGGGCTGAGGCGTCCCACCCCAAGCCACATTGGTCTCTACTCCGCTACACCCATCTTACAAAAAGTGCCAACCAAACGCTGTGGTGCATGTTTGGTGCAAGTGGATACAGGAAGTGAGATTGTGACTTTTGGAGTGGCAGAAAGACAGGTAATTCCCAGCAGATAACAATGAGATCACATGACACAATGGAATTAAAGGATCCCATGAATTTTCAGATATACAAAAATAACTAAATGAGGTAATACTTCTGTGGCAACCCAGAGTTCCAGCATGGTAAACCCCATCAGATCTTCACCAGGTGGAGCTCAGACAGTGTTAATATTCCGTCATGATGAGGTCTCACTTTTAACAAAGCTTGTACACGATACCCATTTATTCATAGTCACCCGTTCCCTTACTTGCACCTATAAAGCTATGCCACTACGGTCCTCAGGGCCCTCGGAGGTGCTGATTGGGACAACAAATTATGCCGACGACTATTGACCTCGACTAACACACGGAGAGAGATTTCTAACCACTACTTGTTTCTGCGTCCACAAAACCTAGAATCCATGATTTTGGGAATTACTCACTGGACACGTAACAATGCAGACTTAGCAACGGATATCATTTTATCCACTCTATACGAATCCTCCAAATATATACCTGCAGTCTCCTATTGGGAGATGGCCCTAAAAATTGCTCACAGAGGATACATGACGCCGCAGCATCCCTTTTTTAAGCTTCATGGACTTCTTATACATATGTTACCTCCAAAGGAGTACTTGCAGGACTTTTCCCTCCACAGAATTTCAGCAGAATCTGCAGCGGAGACTCCTACAGAGACTCTGATGCAGATGTGAATCCAGGCTTAGGTATTAAGGCAACACTACAGTTCCTATCATGGACTAAGATTGCTGGCATTATTAAAGGTAATAAAAACTCTAGCCTCAAATGACCAGCGTGGTTTTATGTCATCGATGTGTGATAATATTAGATGGGTATATGCGGGATAGAGAGATGGCTTCTTTGGCGCCATTAGATGCTTCCAAAGCATTTGTTATTGTTTGTTAAGCAGAAATTCTTTTGGGCGGTTTTAGAAAAGTTTGGATTTGGTTCAGAGGTGTAACATGAATCTCCAGAGGATAGGCCATACAAAAATGAAGCCCAGACAACCCCTTTAATTATCTTGGTCCCCTCCTCTGCACCCGCTCTAGTTTAGTTATGATTTTCTTATATAGATACAGGTGTCCAAAATTGTGCATCATATTCCACATGTGGGTACAACAGTGATTTGTATAGAGGCAAAACTATGTCCTTGTTGTGAGCTCCTATTCCTCTTTTAATGCAGCCCATGATTGTATTTGCTTAAACACCAGCTGCCTGGCTCTGGTTGCTAAAATTAAAGAGGTTGTCCGGGCTAAAAAAATATTTTTTTTAAATAGGCTGGGGGAGGTGAAAAAAAAAAATCATACTCACCTGTCCCTGGTTTTCAGGTGTCCTCCCAGTGTGGTCCAGTCCTGCTGTGAAGCCGTTGATTGGCCTCAGTGGTCACGTGACAATCAGGACATTACAGGTAGTGATGTCCTGTGTCCTTCACTGAGACCGCTGATTGGTGAGCGTTCACGTGCAGCGGGGACTTCCGTCGGATGACAACAACGGACCATGCAAGACTGAACCGCGCTGGAAGCCACCGGGGAAAGGTGAGTATATTTTTTTTATTTTTTTCACCTCCCCTGGCCTATTTAAAAACATGTTTTTTTTGCCCATTCAACCCCTTTTAGTGTACTGTTCACCAGTATCCCCAATTCTTTTTGAGTGGTAGTTTTACCCAGTGTTTTATCATTTAATACATAATTGTACACATTGCTCACTCACTGCATAAAGGGCAGCGCTGCAGTACCAAGAAGTGCTGCTAGAAATCATACAGCGAGTGAGCAGAGCAGCTCCCGGTATGTAAACATTACCAGGATCCATGTTGTCACCAAACAGCTGATCTGTGGGGGTCCTGGGTGTTAGACTCTGCAAATCTAATATTGATGACCTATCCTAAGAATACCCCATCCATATTAGAAACTAAATAACTCCTTTAATGTTGGCAGGACAATAACTGGATAGATTGTGCTTGAGTCAAGAAATTTTTCAGGCACCATTTTTTGGTATAGTTTTCAGTCCTGTATTCTTATACAGTACAGAACAAATACATCTACATGTAAAAGTATATAGTATAGCTCAAAGTTGGAGCAACAAATTAAAATGTAAATTTTTATTAACTTCTTATACATTTGCATTTTACAAAGTGCATGAAATAGTTTGACAACTTCACTTGTTTAACAGGTATATCTTTGTCATTGAATACACTGAAGAGTAACATAACAAGAAATACATTTCCTTCTACCTAAGTCATTTCCCACCCACCTACCCAGGGATGTCAGGGATTTACAAATTGTAAAACAATTTCTAGTGTTATTTCACTTTTGTTGCATTTGGCACAAGTTAAAGAGTTTATTGTCTTATATATGTGTCTTGTGCCATTCCTCTAATATTGGTCCCAAGCATCCCACGTGACTGCTGAGGCCCAATCACAGGCCTCGGTGCTCCCCCAGGGTTGCTGACATCCAGTAATGAACACCGGACACCATTAGGAAGCCCAGGGGAGGTGAGGGGAGGTAAGTGTGACTGTTTCTTATTTTTCCACACCTCCCCTGGGTCTCTGATTATTATACTCTGGGGTTGGAAGAGACCCCAGAGTATAATGATTCATAGGTGGCAAACCCCCAAAATTTGGAGTTTGACCTGAAATTTTTGGAAAATTCATAATAAGCCGACTTGTTTTAAACTGAATGGCTCATCTTTTGGTAAAAAATGGTAACACCCAATTGTTAATTTATTCCAAAATAAGAAATTATAGAGGAACGGCAAAACACAAAGAAAATTCTGGAGTAATTACATTATGGCAAATACAATTCTAAAACAGGTAAATCTGGAGCGTTGGTGTTTTTAACATATTTTAAGTTTTTGCTAAATCTGATGTCAATTATAGATATAGGGAGTCATGATTTGCATAATTTTAGGAATTTTAAGAAGTAACAAATAAAAAATTTCCATTAAAAATCCTAGTGGAATGTGATTCTTTAAACCTTTAAAAACTTACAAAATTAATCCATTCATGTTTAAGAAACTTTTGTAACATAAAAAGTAAAAATAAAACCCCCCCAAATCATAAAATACAGAAATACTATAACTGCAGATAGATAATCTACAGATTCTTATTCTGGATTCACATGTTTCCTTTCAAGTCATGTGATTTGTATGTTCTCAGAGTTAGTCTGCTTGTCTTCTACTACATGAACCAAACCTTTTCCTTTGGACATGGAAGGTCGGACTCAAAAAACAAAATATGTGTATGCCCTCACTTGGGTTTAGATTAAGGCATCTTCTCATTCAACTTGTTCTGCTCTTCTTCTTTCATAGTAATGTGGTTGCTGTATTTCTTGCTATTACTGGATTTACTCAAGGCCCGGATGATGAGAAAGCCCAACTCCAACACGTTGAGGGCCATGCAGATGCCTGATACAATGATCATGAAGAAGGTGAATATAGTCTTTTCAGTAGGCCGAGAAATGAAACAGTCAACAAGATTCGGGCAAGGCCAGTTTGAACATCTGACTAGACGTTGCATGTGGAAACCAGCATAGAGGAAGTAGAAGAGGTACATGAAAGCAGCTTCAAATATGATTCTGAAAATGATGCTGGTGGTGTATGTCCACCACAGTGCGCCCTTAATGCTAAGTTTACCCTCCTTAAGTTCTTTCAAGTGTATTTCATCACACTTTCCTTCCTTCTGTAGTTGCTTTTTCTTTCCATGTCTTACATAGGCCACGTGCATGGCAACCAGCAGTGCCGGAGTGGCTACAAAAATGAGTTGAAGGCACCAAAGCCTAATGTGAGACACTGGGAAGTGGTGATCATAGCAAACATTCTTGCACCCAGGCTGTAAGGTGTTGCAGGTGAAGTCTGACTGTTCATCACCCCAAACACTTTGTGCAGCCACCACCAATATCATAATACGGAATATAAAGAGCACAGATATCCAGATTTTGCCAATGCTGGTGGAATGTTTGTTGACTCCTCCAATTATAGTATAAAGACCTCCCCAATCCATGTTGGAAGACGGTTTCTGAAAGACAGATGGAAAGCATATTAGATGACAGAAGATGCCAGGTACCTATGGAAGAATTTGATGTATAATAAGATTGTTATTAAAGAGAAGATATTAACAAATCATTTTTTAAGGCCTAGCCCAATAAACAAGACCCAGAAAACCTGTTTTTATGACCTAAAATTCCGGCAGGCTGTTTCTTGTTCCTATGTAACAATACAGACAGGTGGAGGATGCGCTGATTTATTACAAGGTCTGCAACTCGTCAAATATCAGGCTACTCCTCCAAAGGTGCAGAGATTATCAAGACTGCCATACAGTATGCCAGTCTTGATGAATCTCCCTTCTGTTCTATTTTGTCTTTCACATAACCATGACACATTTATCCCCTGCAGGGGCATACACAAGGGGTGGTTTGACAGTTAAAACTGCCCCCTTGCTTGCTCTGGCCAGCACAGATCTCCTGAATTATCATTGATTCAGCGGTGACCTGGTAACCAATGATCGTTTCTATCAATAGTGATTGAAGTGCTCATTCCAGTGGTAGAACTACCGCTGTAGCAGATAGGCCTGTGACATCACTCATTACCTACTGCATTATTTCTACAGGTAATGGCCCATATTTATTACTTACCAATCCTTGCTCCTGCTCAGGCTTGCCTCCGCTTCGACCTTCAGTGGGCATGTCTTAATATGGGCTATATACTTTGTGAGGGCCAGTGAGGGGGCAATATACTGTGTGTGGGTCAATAAAGGGGGAAGCATACTATGTGGGGGCAATAAGGGGGCCATATACTGCATGTAGCCAATAAAAGGGCAATATACCAAGTGGGTGCCAATAATAGGGGCAGTATACTATTTGGAGGGCAGTATACTGAATGGGGGCCAGTAAAGCGGGCAATATACTATATGGGGGCTAATAAAGGGGGCAGTATACTACGCGGGGTCCAACAAAGGGGGCACTATACTGTATGGGGGAGAAAATATGGGGGCAATATACTGTGAGGGAGTTAATGAAGGAGGTAATGTACTGTGTGGGGGCCAGTAAAGGGGGTTCTATACTGTGTGGGGGTACAGAACCCTCAGTACAACTTCTCCAGTCCCCCAAGAACCCTCTCCCTCTGGAAAATCCTGATTATGTCCCTGATCCCTTGGGAGTAAATAATGAAAGTTTCTACTAAATGACAGAATGAAATAGCATGAGGAATCGATCTAGTGAGTATGATATTGATTATAAGTATATGCCAACATGACAATGCTTGACACCTCCTCTTCATATTATAGAATGCTGCGATACACTATGACAAATTTTTGATCATATGCCAAAACAAATTATGTTTCAATAGTAAAGCTCACAAATAGTATCAAAGGTCACCCCTGTGCTTCATTAACTATTCTGTGTACTTTGCATGGCTGCGTCCACTGGCTAGAGAAGGATTCTGACCGCTTACCCTCCGTCTATACAGAACACATGAATGTCTACTTTCACTGTAATCTTGGTTATTGTAAATGCAGAATATAAAGAAGTAACAAAGTTTAACTCAACTCTTTCAAAGGCTTTTCATGCTGCAGAAACTTATCAAACAGCAGAAAGTCAAGTTAAACTTGGCATCTGTATCATCAATAACGTCTAATGGGTTATGTGTGAAATTAAAGCTCAGTGTCGTGTCATTGGCTTCAAATTGGCTTGTCTTCTGTTAGATATTTGGGACCAGAGACTGGGCCAATAAAAGGATCCTCTGCTACTGTGGTGGGTTGGGCTGATCCTGGGTTAGAAAATAAATATTTGATGGGGGCACGTCATGGTCAATTGCCCCCATGCAGTTTGCATTGGTTTATTCAATAAGCACAGATCAACATGTTATGTCATTGAATGGCATGCATCCCACCTGAGCATGGAAAAGCCCTATTACATGGTACAATAATCAGCCAAAAAACTTTTTTATGCCTCGAAAAATGGTGCATTTGGTGCCAACAAGACAAATGAGAAAACAGGTGATGGTACGGTTTAGGAGATATTTTGTTGATGTAATGGGCTGTATGGGGGATTGTTCCTACTGATGCAGAGGAGTACCATTCATTGGGTTATATCAGCACTGGTCCTGACTTTGCTGACCACCATGCTCCACTCTTACTTTTTGGTATGTCCATACCAGCTACTTAGTAGGAAGGGGGGACAAGGCTGTCATAGATTGGCACAGGCAGTAAATACACAGTGAATACATAAAAAATACACATAAGACAGATAGAAAGCAAAGTTTTCATGTAAAGTGGCAGATATAGAATAGCGACATATGGAGGAAGCATGGCAGGGAGAGCAGAGGCAGGCTGAGAAGCCTCCGCATGTACTGTTATCCTTATTCAGCAAGAGCTCAACGCGCTGAATATGGATTTTCCTTTACAACACTTGAGTTGTTGTGAGTTACAAGGGAGGGCACTTAAAATATCTGGAATTCAACAATATTCTATACTATAAAAGATCTTAAAATCGCTTTCCCTACACATCTAAGAAAATTAGAAATGACACTTTCAATCACATGTATTAAAGTGGACCTGTTGGTTTTACTGATGTGCTGTCTAGTGACTCATTGTATTCCACATATGCATCAATTCTGGAGCATCTTGACAAGGGGAATGGTAACAATTGTGTCATTTTTTTTTTTTTGAAATTTATATAGGGAAGAACGACACAACACAGTTATAAGAAAAGATGCTTCAGAATTGTTATTTTATGGAGAACACAAGTACTTACTAAACCAGACGTGTCAGGAGATGTGACATGCGCTTTAAAGGATCGTAATGCCTTCAGGTAGTAAAACCACCTATATTACAGGAGTGATTCTGTATAATCCACCCAACATGAATAATTCTGTGTATGAACAGATGACTATGCTGGAGATTGTTAATAATCTTAGTTATATCTTAAGATGGAAAATAAATTCTTATCCTAAACTGCACCAATACTGGATTTATAGATTGAGGACACACAGGACATGGACCTCTGTAGGTCTTGCCCAAACATTAATATGAGCAGCTGAGATTAAAGTATCATCAGCAAGGTATACACAGCTAGACAAAAACTAAAGTCCAAGAGAATTGCATTCCCAATATTCCATGTGTTACCAGTGAGTTCTATCACCTGCCTGGATTAATTGTCAATGGTCAATAGTTTTTTTTTTTCAGATAGTCTTGTTCGGGATATTTGTTTTATATTATTTTTTTATTCTAGTTACCAGTACTTGAAGGAATGAATCAGAACAGATTATATAAAGCAGGCATATGGACTATATAGGTTGCATGTTTAGTAAATGTAATTCCTATGAAAATGGTACATAGCACAAGTCTAGGTAATCATAGGCTATAATGGAGATGATGGACTTACCTGTGCACAGATGGGTGGCTAGTATATCCAATAAACTGTGCCCAGAGCAATGGGCACTGATAGAGACGTCCCACACGTAAGAGGTAGTGAAATTCCAAAGTGACTGCCTGCTTCAGAGGCTCAGATAGGATGTAATACCTCTGCTCTCTAATCTGAGACTTTACTGAAACTTTCAGGCAGGTACTATATATTGCTGCAACTCCGGCTCCTCCCATATGCACACACAGCACTTCATCTGAAACTGTGTCCTCCCCTACAGTATCTGCACAATAGTCTGGATCATTCATTAACAATTAGGAGAAGACAAAATCTGCGGAAGTCAACAGTCCAATGCCCTCTGCCTGCCTAGCACTATATGTATATGTATATATATATGTATATGTTGGAATATGGAATGTAGAATAATCAATAAATGTGTAATAAATCAGTATTAAAAAGTGAATCCACATGGGTTATTCTGAGTCATTTCTACTTTTTCTGCTATTGTGCAACCTACACAAACCTCCAGCCTGGAATAGTCTCAGAGTGGGAGTTGTAGTTTCTCAATAAATGAACTCTGCTACATCTGTATGTTTGCTCGTGGACCTTTATATTAAAGTTCTATTTTTTATTCTGTTTTATTACATTTGATTGTGCATTTGACACTGATATAATAGACTCAGACCTAAGAAATATGTTGGTCTTATCACAGAGCTTGCAAAGAAATTCTTTGCAAATAGGGGGCAGTATAACAAGGAGATTCCTGGATCTTGCCAGGCTGGTTTCCTTTTTCTGGATATACATAATTTCTTTGTATTGTATTTTTTTCAGTGATAGTGAAGGGCTAAACATGTTACATGATAAAGAACTTCTTTGTAATTTTAACTTTGGCAAAGTCAGTATGTGAGATATTTTTTCCTAGCTGCAGATTTATATTTGATCCAATAACTTTAGACTGTGTAAGAATTATTGAGGGTAAATGGACAGGAATAGAGAAGGGTGTAGGGTTTACAGGGATTTTGCATATGGAAAGGGAATAATTGTATGTGTGTTTTAGAGCAGATATGAGGTGGGTGGCGGCAATGGGTGCAATGAATTTTGGCTTTTGGGTGACTCTCAGTATATATGATAACGCAGACACCTTAGTGAATGCCGACTATGCAAAATCATGCAAAATTTACTTATATTATATGAGAGACTGTGAAATATAGTAGAGATGGGCACAGATTTTTTGTGACTAGCAAGCACTATCCTGGTTAAGGATAGTGTCATGGACTGTGGGACTGGGTTAGGAGAATTAGGGCAGTAGCATAACTGATATTTTCCCACTTCCTGCCTCTGTCTTTTAGGATATTGGTAGATCTAGATTTGTGATGTTCGGGATATATAATTTTTGGTCACATATGCAGCCTTTAAAGAATCTGTGTATATTTGATGAACGCCCACATGCTCAAGGGTAGGAGGCACTGCCCGCAGTCTATCTTATTAAAAGCATTATTAAAATACTGTGCCTAAGAGGGTTATGAAAACAAATAGCCACCAATAGCTGGATTTGGGGTTGGTCGTTCAATAAAGATGAACCCATAGACCTGCGTAGAGCCCTGAAGATGGACATACAGAGAGTGGCCTGAAGCTGCCGATTACAGCAGGACTGGTCAACCATCTAATGTGGATGTCCTAACTTTCTCAGAAGGCAAATGTTGGGGAAGAGAAGGATTGGGTATGTTGGATTTTCACATGACCAATCCGTCTACTTTAAGGGAGTAGGCAGTAGTGGCTTATTCCCCTCTCCCTATTAAGGACTATATGCACATTTAGGTGAGCTGAGCAACCATGTGTAAGAGTTAGTTGAGAGGAATAACTATTGAGTGTTTGGTCAACAGTTCTCTAAGGTGCTGCAATAGGAGCTCTGTCTGGTGATAACTTCCCTTTACGGAGAGTCTATCAGTTCAAAATGCCTCCCAAACCAATAATAGTGTATTGTAGGGGGCTATAATGGAAGCAGAAACATACCACTGTGACATCAAACTGATGAAGAAATGCAGAGACAGTCATCTTTTTATGGAAATGTAATTTAGTCTGCAAGTGCATTGGAGGCGGGCCTGATCTGCCCTATTTGCATACACACAGCTGCAAGTGCTGGGCTCTGGCATTGACAATCAATTCTGCCTCTTTAGCTCTAAATCTAAATTTTCAGGCTCTGCCTGTGTCACAACTGTCTGTTGGCAAATCAAGCCCCTCCCTTTGTGCACTTGCCAGCTGATTTGAATATGCATAAAAAGATGCATCTCTGCGTTGCTTCATTGGGTTGTGACCACAAAGATATGTTTCCTATTAACCCCTTGCCGACATCCAATGTTGGCACTTTACATAGATCTGGCGACAATGTCAACTCGGAGCTTGGGCATTAACGCTTTTAGATGCCTCAGTAAAACATTAAAAAAAAAAAAAATTAGAATACAATGCTATCAAATCATCAGACATTCCCCAAATGGTAAGAATAATAAGTACAACAAGCCCAGCAAAAAAAAAAAAAAAAAAAAAAAAGACGCTTTAGGCTTTTGGATGGTCGGGAGTGAAAAACAAAAACTAAAAAAAGGCTGTGGCAGGAAAGGTGTAAATTCCTCTAGATTTCATTTTTATTGGTTTGAGAGGCACTTTGGACCTGATAGATTCCCTTCAGCATGATCACACTCAGTATATATCAGTATAGTAAAAAAAACATAAGCCCCAAGAAATGGCAAAAAAAAAAAACCCCAAATACATCTGAAACCTATGTGAGGGAAGCCTGCCTACAATAGGCATTTCTATGCAGCTTTAGGGTCATTCCTGGGCCAAACAAGGTGTTTTGTTTGTAGGACTGATAAAAGGGGCTGATATACTCAATACAATGGCAGATATGCATAATCGGATTTGTAGTGTTTGATATGGCTGCCTTCCTTGAATGGAGACTGCACTACTGTGCTAATAATATCACAGGTTCATTCAAGTTTACTTACTGTACAAGTATCTAAATGTGACCAGAAGATCTAATATGAGCAACTGAGAAACCAAACAAATCTTAAATATGAGATGAATGTCAATTGCCTGATATTAGATGAGAAATTCCTCCCTGAATCCATTTATGGAATCAGAAAAAAAATCCTGGATCAACATTTCATCCAAGCAAAGGCAAAGGCATCTGAGCCCTTCTTGTACAATGTATCAACCATCACATCATCATCCTAAGGCTAAGAGTTCCTTAATCTCACTGCTCTTACAGTAAAGAAGCCCCATCTTTGATGATGGTGAAACCTTCGTTCTTCCAGGCAAAAAGGATTCCCCCTTGTCATCGTTACAGTCTTAGATGTAGCAAGCCACCTTTTTTCCAAAGTTAATAGTCCTAAATTTCACAGTCTGTCTTTGTACTCTAATCCACCCATTTACTTCTTTACTATGGTCGTTCTCTAGTTCTGTTATGTCCTTCTTATTCATAGGTCTAACTCTTTCATCTGGTCCAATAATGGAACTTAAAACTGAGAGTACAGTGCCTTGTGAAAGTATTCGGCCCCCTTGAACTTTTCAACCTTTTGCCACATTTCAGGCTTCAAACATAAGGATATAAAATTTTAATTTTTTTGGTGAAGAATCAACAACAAGTGGGACACAATTGTGAAGTGGAACAAAATTTATTGGATATTTTAAACTTTTGTAAAAAATAAAAAACTGAAAAGTGGGGCGTGCCAAATTATTCGGCCCCTATGAGCCGCTATGGAATACAATTTGTTCTGTACACAATAAGTCCTCCTATGACTTTGTTAATGAAAAATAAAATATTTAAGGCTCTTGGAATATGGGGAGAAAAACCATAAATGCAAAAACGAAAAATTGGCCTGATCCCTAAGGGGCTAAGAGGAAGAAAGGGCAAGCATGAGTGCCCTATAGACACGGAAAGCAGGAACAGAGGAGGTAGGAGGACACGAATAGCACCGGGGAGGAGAAGACAGAGCCCAGCAGGGCTTGTAAGAAGCCAAATGGTCGTGATCACCAAGAGAAGTGGGACACTGTTGGCCATAAGCCGCTGTTGGGTACAGGGTACTTACTGACACTAGGTTCACACATGCGTTCAGGTTTCCGTTCGGATGTCCGCTTCGGGACCCCCGAACGGAAACCTAATCCACCTAAAAAAGCGGTTACCCAAGGAATATAATTGGATCCACTGGGTTTCCTCCTGAAAGGGGCGAAAAATGCGGATAGAAAACGCTGCATGCATGGATGGAAACCCCCGAACGGAGTTTAAGCACTGGTGTGAACCGAGCCTTAGTTTTGAGTTAACAGGCTTGGCCATTACAATGACTTTACACAAGACAACATTGTTTCTTCCATTGTCTGTCTGCTTTGTTTATCGTCTCACTGGTCCATTAATGTCAGAATAGATAGCAGAGATCTGCAAACAACTTCTTCTCTAAGCTCCCCCACATACAAACAAGCTCAGCTTGTCTGAATGAGCATGTTTATTGGGAATAGAAAATAATGGACCTTTTACATGGGGCAATAATTGGTTGCCAATTGTTCTACCCAATCATTCTCTCACGTAAACATTTACATAAAATCCCTTGTTGTTTATTTCATCTTTTATAATGATATCAAAACATTAGTGGGAATTTACTAAGTCATCTATGTTATCCCCTAATTGTTCCACATGCCCCTTCTCTGGCACACACAGGGGTTCATGTGGCGCAAACTTTGGCACACAGCCCATTCTTGGGCAAAGTTGCGCAAGATTGTTCATTCTGCGCTTCACTTGACAAAAGGAGCAGAGAGTGTGGCAGGCCTTGCCCCAACAAATTTACTATAACCAATGCCAAAAACTGGCATGGATTGTACATAAAGTCTATGCCAGTTCCTGAATGGCATAGATTTCAGTTCTGGTGTATGAGGGTACGTCTGATTTATTAAAAGACCTAATGCCTCTTTATTAAGAGTGGTGTATAAGGAAAAGTCAGTCTTAGTAAATTCCCCGCATTGTTCTGGGTTGTTGGCAGCTTATCCTGTGCTGCCAGCAATAACTGTATGAGACGGGGCAGAAAAGAACAAAATACAAATGATTACACTAGGTTCACACCTGTGGAAACCATAGACTATAATTGGGTCCGCTGGGTTTCCACCCGAAAAATGCGGAAAAATGCAGAGAGAAAAGTCTTGTTTGCAGGATTCGGGGACAGAAACCCTGAACGTAGAGCAAGCGCAGGTGCGAACCCAGCCTTATTCGTACAATAAAACCTCATGATCATTGCCAAAACTAAATGAAAATAAACAAGCGCCTATCGATTTGCTTTAGCATAATTTATCTGCCCATGTGAAAGGCCCGTAAGCCACTAGCAGACACCTCTGGTAACTTCTTGTCTTCCTAGGAACAAAGGATCCAGCATTTCCAAACCCACCATGACCGATTCTTCTATCTCCTTGCATTTGCCATCATGGGAGAGTTGAGAGACCTTAGAGAGCCTGATCCAACCTAAGTCTTGGGGTAGCTTAATATTCATCGAATGTGTATGAGCACCTTAAACCTGGACACTGCTGGTTAGATTTGGCCTTCCATTATTCACTTGGTTTCCAAGTATATTGAATCTGTGTCTATTGAATAGAATTCATCTAGATAGGCTTTCTCACTGTGATACATCAGTAACTAGAGTGATATTACAGCTTGGATATATTACAGAGAATATCATCCTCGGTCCATTAGACAACACCCAACACAGATAATGAGGATTACTAAAAAGACTGAATGTTTTATTGTCGTAAACCGAGACACAACAAGCGTATTTACTTTGAGAAATGAGGCATTTTTCAGGTCCCATCACACCCCTCTCCTTGCCATTATATTATAACTTCTTGATGACATTCCAGTCATTAAAGTAATAAGAAATTCACTTACAAGCATGTATCTTGTGTATATACAAGACTGTCAATTTGCAGAAAACTTATCTACTCTTCAACAACATCTTATAACATCTTATATCAGGATTTTATGTAGTGTACAATTATCGTAATATGGTTGTGTTGAAGTTCTGTACACTACGTGCAAAAGTTCATGAGAATATGCAAAGCAGTAACACTTATTACATTCTACTGACTGGTAAATAACAGAGATAGTAATATATCAGTATTATACAGTATATGGATATCCACACCCAAATCTAGACCCAAAAATTATTTCCTTCTGCATAGGATGTGTCATAAAGGACTTATCTAAAATTTCAAAACACATCCCTTTGTTAAAAATGAGGGTCCTATAGGCTGTGTCTGGTATTGCAGCTCAGCCTTATCAAAGGAATTATAGATAAATAATCCATGGACGCCATAAATTACAAAAAAAACTAAGTTTTCAATATTTTAGTAAACTTGTGCCATTATACTGTGAAATTAAGTTTTATGCCAAAATAAAGAGGTGGGAATTGTTAGTGTTTGGGAGATGGGGGTGCTTTTAAAAGGGAATGTGTCCCCAGAATGTGACCTATTTTTTAACCAAGTTTTAAATTAAATACCTTTTTAAAGAATTTTTGGTGAGGTTTTAAAAAAATGTTTCATGTTTTTATTTATATTTTTCAAAAATTCTAAAAATCCTGCAGTTCTAACTCAGGCCACTAAGCCAAATAATATGCCGACACTTCCTTTTTTTCTGTAGGAGATTTTTTTGCAGCAGTTACCTCACTTCTCAGTACACTGATAATCATAGCGGGGTGTGGCCAGACCATTGTATTTTGGGCCCGTAGTCTATCTCTAGGAGTTAAAAAGTGGCAAGAATTGGAATTGCAAGATTTTTCTTAAAATATAGATAATAACATGGAAAATGAAAAACAAAATCACCAAAAAAATCTTAAAACATATGTTTAATATAAAAATGTGATTTAAACAATTTCCTGGTGATACTTTCTTTATAATGTCATATGCACAGGACAGAGGAGATGTCATCACCATCTATGAGGTCACCTGGGATGCCTTGAACTGACTGTGTGTTACAATAGTGAAGGCCTTTCCAGTCTCTGCCCATCACTTCAATCCACCATTTGTCTTTGCGGCAGGGAATCTCAGTCATCTGTTTTGTAGGCGAGCGATCAGATGTCTCTTCCTGTGCATCCAGGTTATTATAGCCAAGCCAGAATCCGTGAATGCTCACAATTATCTACTCTTTCCACAGTAATGGACACAAAGACCATTTGTTCTGCTTCTTCCTTTTTTTTTTTCTTTTTTTTTACTTTTGTACGCCAAGGAATTTTCATGACACGGATATTGACTACTTGTTATGAGGATGAAATATCAGGGACAGGGAATAGAACAGCAGCTAAAGACCAAATACTGTTTTAGAGGTTCTTAATGGAGTTTACTTTAACAATTCTAGTAAGGCTGGGTTCACATCTACGTCTGGCTCTCCGTCTTTCCGAATGATCGAGAGATGGACCGCTAAAATAGAGTGGACATCAGCAGACTCCATAGACTAGAATGGGGTCCTCCAGGTGTCCATCAGGTGTCTGACATTTTATTTTATACTGTCCTCCATGCAGGACTTCTCTCTCTGTCGATTTCTGGCGGTTTCTACAGCGGAGTCTCCATCGGAGCAGATGTGAACTTAGCCCAACATAGTTACCGCCTGAATTGGTGTCATTCAATGGAAAGGTTCCATTCACACTTAATATATTTTTCCACTACGTTCCTGTGCATTAGCAAAATGTCCAGATATTAGGTATGACCTATGAGAATTTTTTAAATGACATTCTTTTATAACTTGCTGTATATAAAACTACAGTGTGCCCTATCTGTTGTGGGGTTGGTCCATTGACTTCAATATGGGGGAATCCATAGGCAAATTTTTTAAGAAAATGGAGAGGATTCACTAGCTGCCAATCCCACAGTAAACAAGCTCAGTTATAACATGATGGACTATATCAGGTGGGAATGTTTTACGCTTGTATTATATGTATGTAGATGATCCATTGTGCTGTACATTTGGGGTAGGGGTTTGCATACATAGTACAAATACAACAGCAGAAAGCGAACTAGATGGCTGAACGTGTGTTCAGTGACAGAGAGGAACCTGCCGATGATAAACTACAATCTACAATGGTACTTTGACCTTGCATTGATCTTTTCACTGCTTGTAAGTTAAAACAACCTTTCTTGTCCTTAGTGATGAGTGAATTGATTTGGCACGAACCAGATTTATTTCAAAATTCCAAAAAGTTCAAATTCCCAAACTGGCAGCTGCCATTTTACTGGTCAGTACAAGGTTGAGAACAAGGATAACATGCTCAGCTTTGACCCAGGCATCAGGGGGGTTAAAGAGAACCTGTCACCAGGTCATAAAAGCTCAATGGCATACATCATCTGAACGGCGCTGTCACCATGAGCACTTTGGTGTTTTGTTTATCCAAGTTTGTTCAGCCATTCCAAAGATATAAGCCCTTTTAGTGTTGATGCAGTGTTACAGCCAGTAACATTGCATGACATATAGCACACAGACAACCCACCCCTCACAGAAACCATAGTCTCACCGCCCATTTGGTTAGTATTCTCTAATTTGCATCAGCACTAAAAGGGCTTATATCTTTGGAATAACTGAATAGATTTGGATAAACAAAACACCAAAATGCTTAGGGTGACAGCGCCCATGAGATAATGACCTCTATAAGTCAGCTAGTACATTTCATGTGACTACATTAATAAATTGTAATATTATTAATTAATTACTATTAATACTATTAACAAGCTCTTCTACTAGTTTACTTATTGCTTCTGAGCCTCTATGTCTAAGACGTCTGTGCCATGTGTGGATAAAATTCTAAAATTCTTATGTTGTTTGTGTTTGGCAGTATATTTGGCAGCTTTTATACATGACAGTCAGTATAGTTCGCTTTTGCCTTCCACAAGAGCGCCACCCTGATTTGTGATTATGTAATAATGACATCCTTGACTATAACACATTCCCTGCCTTGTTAATACTTTACTGGCCTTATGATGATATTGCATTTTCAGCTGATTCACTGTAGCTTTCCAAACTCTGCAGTCTGACTTTAGGTGACCATATTTCTTGCATAAAAACACACACTTTTTTTCCCTTAATTGGCTTTCACTTTTAGTTAAATCCTGTGTTTTCTGTGTTTCACTTGTACTCATCCATAGACTTGCTTTTATCATACGTGAACATGAGCTGGTCATCTGGTGATACATCTAATGCAGTCACAAGCACTGGTGACTGGGAGACCAGTGGGGCAGATTTATTAAGACTGGCGTTTCACACGCCAGCCTTAATAAAGTCCTCAACTGGCGCAGGGAATGACCGATTGACGTCATATTCTGACCATAGGCATTTTTATGAAATTTCTGTAGGATGTGCAATAAATCTCCTTGAATTTCAGAGATGTAGCATTAGGGTGTTCACGATTAGTAGTAATGCCTGAGGGGGCCTAAAGGACCCTCTGCTACATATGAAACCACAAGTGGTATAAATGGCATATTGTTATCGGGGGCCCTGCATTGCTGCTCAGGAGCTTCACATTACACTTCTGGGGTTCTGTGGCCTTCGTTATGGCCATAAAATGACAGCAGCCAAGAAAGGAGAAGACAGAGAAAGCCATGTACAGTATACATGGGCACCGCGCTCTCTCAATTAAAACTATGGGGTTTCAGAAACAAAGGTAGATACTATGTCCCTTACACTTGTGTTTTTACCAGGTAAAATTGTGACAATAGCTGCATGTATTCACATGATCCATCTGGTGCACCGCTACTGGTCCATGTAAACATGACTGCAACACATTTAGTGCTTGAAAAGCTTCAGGCTTTAGGCTAAGGCCCCATGTAGCGAGCCGCATCTAAAAAACTCTGCGGAAAAAAACGTGGCTGAAACGCATCGCGTTCTTTTCTGCAACGTTTTCACAGAAAGTCCATAGAGTTTTCTCTGCGGACTTTCTGCCTCTATTATACCTACAGGCACATCTCAATAAATTAGAATATCTTTGAAATGTTTATTTCTTTCAGTAATAAATTAAAAAAGTGACCTCCTATATTTTCTAGATTCTTTACACACAGAGTGTTCTATTTCAAGTGTTTTATTTCTGTAAATTTTGATTATGGATTACAGGTAGAGATGAGCGAATTTCTCAAAAGTTCGATTCGGCGGTTCGATTCGAAGTTCCAAAATAATTTGCTTCGATCCGAATTACTTCGCGGCAAATAAACAGCTATTTCTGGGCTGCAGAGCGCCGGGGTGGGCGGCAAAATGGCGGAAGCCCTTGGATGCCACGGTCATGTTTCTCTCTCTCTCTCTTTTCAGCACGTACAACTTTTATTCATGTGGAAGGATCTGCTAACAAGCAAAGACATGCCTACCCAATCACATCACTAGAGAATATCTTGTGACTGTCTGATGTCCTTACTAAATATTCGTTACCACAAAACATCAAGAAATCCGGAATCGTGGAGAATCGAAGATTTCCTGAAATTCGGATCGAATTCCACTTCTGCAGAATCGATTCACTCATCTCTAATTACAGGTAATGAAAACCCAAATCTAAGAAAATTAGAATATTGTAAAAAAGTTCAGTATTGTAAATTCAGTGTGTCACCAAGGTTTCCTAAGCCCGGGACCGGGCCATTGGGGGTCTTTTGCCAGTCCGCAGGGTGGCGGGCTGGCCTGGGTAAATGCAGCTCCCGGCACATTAGGCTGGGAGCCACGGCTCCTACCATAGCTAATGGCGGGGACCTGGTCTACAGCGCTGTTTAGAGTATAACCCCGCCCCCATATGACCATGCCCCTAAACCGCCTGCCCCGCCCCCCACTCCCTGCCCCACCCACCCCTGCCAGGCCGTGGCGGGGAAAAGGTTGGGGACCGCTGCTTTAAATGGTCTGGTTCAGTAAGACACATAATCATGGAAGACGCTGATTATGAATTGTATTACTGAATTACTGAAATGAATGAACGTTTCAAAAATATTCTAATTTATTGAGATGCACCTGTATACGGAAAACGCCAGAGTTTCCGTGGGTATAATTGACATGCTGCGATTTACAAAAACACAAGCGTTTTTGAAATCGCAGCATTTCCGTTGCAGATATTTTTCTACAATGTGTGGGTGGGATTAGCCAGAATCACATCCACTTTGTAAAACGCTGCATTTTTGCAACATGGGGCCCCGACTTTAGAGTAAGTTCACATGGAATTTTTTCAGGCATATTTTTGAGGTGGAATCCACCTCAAAATCTGCCTTTAAAAAACACCTTTCAGCTCTGCCACTCATTTTAATGGGAGTCAGGTCGACTCTTTCCTCTAGCTGTTTTTTTTCACACTAGAGGGAATAAAAAGCGTCAGGCATCATGATCTATCTTACACCATGCAAAGCCCATTGAAATGAGTCAGAGGTGGAAAGCTAGCATTTTTTTTTTTGCAATTTTGGCAAAGACCGATGAAAAAAACTATTGCAAAATCCGCTAGCATTTTTTTCACCTTCCTGTCATTTCAATGCCTTTACAAGGCGGAATCCATCTGAAGACAGGTCATGGCTCTTCTTTTCATCTCCGGCTAAAAAATCAGCTGGGGCAAAAAAAAATCTGCTACTGACTCCCATTGAAATGAATAGGTGAGTTGGGAAGAGATTATTGGGTAGATTTTGAGGTGGAAGCAAAAAAAAACTGTGTGATCATACCCTTACTGCACTGTAAAAATATATCCATATGTAAGCCTGCTAAATGCATGGCAAAAGGAGGCTCTTGTAGTATATAACTCACTACAGAAGCCTAGATGTATAACAATTATTTATTCATTTTGCTTACTTGTATAGCACCAACATATTCCGCAGCGCTTTACAGACATTGTTAGTCATGTCCCATATAGGGCTCACAATCTACATTTCCTATCAGTATGTTTTTGGAGTTTGGGAGGAAACCGGAGTACCCGTAGGAAACCCACACAAACATGGGGAGAACATATAAACTCCTTGCAGATGTTGTCCTTGGTCAGATTTTAACCTAACCAATACATCTGCAGTGCCTTGGGAAAGTATTCGGCCCCCTTGAACTTTTCAACCTTTTGCCACATTTCAGGCTTCAAACATAAGGATATAAAATTTTAATTTTTTTGGTGAAGAATCCACAACAAGTGGGACACAATTGTGAAGTGGAACGAAATTTCTTGGTTATTTTAATCTTTTGTAAAAAATAAAAAACTGAAAAGTGGGGCGTGCAATATTATTCGGCCCCTTTACTTTCAGTGCAGCAAACTCACTCCAGAAGTTCAGTGAGGATCTCTGAATGATCCAATGTTGTCCTAAATGTCTGATGATGATAAATATAATCCACCTGTGTGTAATCAAGTCTCCGTATAAATGCACCTGCTCTGTGATAGTCTCAGGGTCCTGTTTAAAGCGCAGAGAGCATCATGAAGACCAAGGAACACACCAGGCAGGTCCGTGATACTGTTGTGGAGAAGTTTAAAGCCGGATTTGGATACAAAAAGATTTCCCAAACTTTAAACATCCCAAGGAGCACTGTGCAAGCGATCATATTGAAATGGAAGGAGTATCAGACCACTGCAAATCTACCAAGACCCAGCCGTCCCTCTAAACTTTCATCTCAAACAAGGAGAAGACTGATCAGAGATGCAGCCAAGAGGCCCATGATCACTCTGGATGAACTGCAGAGATCTACAGCTGAGGTGGGAGAGTCTGTCCATAGGACAACAATCAGTCGTACACTGCACAAATCTGACAAATCTGGCCTTTATGGAAGAGTGGCAAGAAGAAAGCCATTTCTCAAAGATATCCATAAAAAGTCTTGTTTAAAGTTTGCCACAAGCCACCTGGGAGACACACCAAACATGTGGAAGAAGGTGCTCTGGTCAGATGAAACCAAAATAGAACTTTTTGGCCACAATGCAAAACGATATGTTTGGCGTAAAAGCAACACAGCTCATCACCCTGAACACACCATCCCCACTGTCAAACATGGTGGTGGCAGCATCATGGTTTGGGCCTGCTTTTCTTCAGCAGGGACAGGGAAGATGGTTAAAATTGATGGGAAGATGGATGGAGCCAAATACAGGACCATTCTGGAAGAAAACCTGTTGGAGTCTGCAAAAGACCTGAGACTGGGACGGAGATTTATCTTCCAACAAGACAATGATCCCAAACATAAAGCAAAATCTACAATGGAATAGTTCACAAATAAACGTATCCAGGTGTTAGAATGGCCAAGTCAAAGTCCAGACCTGAATCCAATAGAGAATCTGTGGAAAGAGCTGAAAACTGCTGTTCACAAACGCTCTCCATCCAACCTCACTGAGCTCCAGCTGTTTTCCAGAGAATTTCAGTCTCTCGATGTGCAAAACTGATAGAGACATACCCCAAGCGACTTGCAGCTGTAATCGCAGCAAAAGGTGGCGCTACAAAGTATTAACTTAAGGGGGCCGAATAATTTGGCACGCCCCACTGTTCAGTTTTTTATTTTTTACAAAAGTTTAAAATATCCAATAAATTTCGTTATACTTCTTTTAGGCATACAAAACATGTGCCTGGGAAACACAGTGGTAATTTTACGGCCTCGTCTGTCTTTGGCTACTATTCTGCACTGTTGTTGTGCCGTACTGAACATGTGACTATGGCAGACAATCATTGGCTTGGAGCAACTGACCTGCAAGCAATATATCCAGAGTTCATTGTGTATTTCTGTGAGCAACTTTCCCGCAGGCAAGATATCCAGAGATAATAACGTAAGCCATGATACTGTGCCAAGGCCATGGTCTGTACAACCACAAATCTATATTCACACATTTACCACAATTCCACAATTAGTGGTAAGTAATTGCATAATTATCAACTAAATGTTCTAAGCTCTCATCTCCCCATATACTGACACCACTGATGTGCCGAAAGATACAACCTGCTTCTAGACTAGTATTAGGCAACTATAGCCCTCCCAAGTCCCACAAAGCAGCATTAAAGGGGTGCTCCACTTCCTTTTTTTCTTTCCATTGAAAAGTTTTATTAAATTTTTTCAGAAATAACAAGAAAACCACAAAAAAGCAAGCAACAAAAAATAACAGTCAAAACAATAACTACCAACCGTAGGAGAGAGGACACAAAAACAGAAAATAAAACCACAAATAAGGAAAAAGGGGGAGCAGGGGAAAAGTAGGGGGGATGCTCCTGATACAGCAGGGCAATATGCAGCATAATAATAATAATACATTCAAGTGTGAGAGGCAAAGAGGAAAGTAAAAGAGGTCGCAAGTATACAGAACCCCTACAGAGGGGGTGACATCATGGGTCTCTTGCTGATCGGCTTCATTGGTCACCGCTGAGACCAATCAGAGGCTTCAGCAGAAGGGATCCGTGATGTCACAGACGGTGAGCAGTTTCACTTTGAGAAGACTCCGGATCAGCAGGACCGGACTGCGCTTGGAGGACACCGAAGCATCGGGGACAGGTGAGTATGAATTTTTTTTTTTCACCTACACCCCGGGCTCTATAAAAATTTACATTTTGCCTGGACAACGTCTTTAAAGGGAATCTATTATTTAAAAAAACACTTTTAAGCTAATGGCACGTTGGAATGGCCTTTAAAAAGGCCATTCTTTTCCTACCTTTCATTGTTGTCTTCTCCCAGCCATTTCTGTAAAAATCCGTTTCTGCAATTATGGAAATGATCCTCATGGAGCGCCCGGGGCGTTCCTCCATGGCAGCGAGCACCCATCGCGTCATCACTTGTCACCGCCCATTAGTCTGTTGTGGTGACTCCAGTCTTGGTCTTCTCTTCTACTTCCTCTGACGCAGCGCTGGACGGCAGCGACTGCGCATGACGGGCTGCCATTTTCCGGTGGTCCGTACTGCACCTCTTGTGAAAGACCACCGGAAAATGGTGGCGGTCCAGCGCTGCGTCAGAGAAGGTAGAAGAAAGAAGATACAGAGAAGACCAAGAGGGGAGTCACCACCACAGACTAATGGGCGGAGACAAGCGATGACGCGGTGGGTGATCGCTGCAATGGAGGAACGCCCCGGGCACTCCATGAGGATCATTTCCATAATTGCAGAAACGGGTTTTTACAGAAACGGCTGGGAGAAGACAACAGTGAAAGGTAGGAGAAGCGTCCAATGCGTCATTAGCTTAAAAGTGTTTTTTTAAATGATAGACTCCCTTTAAGTATTGGGGCTCATGCACAAAGCCATATTATACTAATAGGGCTGAGCATTAGTAGGGCTTCCATAGATGTGCACGAGTGTCTGTATACTTCTATACCTCTGTATGTCTAAAGCATATCTACCAAGTCCACAAATAGATTAAGGTCAGACACTGAATATAAAGAGATAAGCTCCCCTAGATGGAACAGGTATGACACTGCCATATTATGAGCCCTAACTTGAGAACCGACAGGTCTGTAGCTTTCTAACAATACCATGCATCCCAAGGAATGTCCTACATCTGTTTATGGACTTCATGGCGATGGCGTTCTGAGATAGGTAGATTGCACAATACAAAGTAATCCCCTTTACATTAACAATGGAGCAGAACACACAACCTTAAAGGGTCTTGCATACATGCCGGACTTATCCATTAGTAGGCTGTTATGGTCGGGTCAGGTGTCATTGTTTCTTTAAGGATGTTTTGCAGTTAAAAGGCAAGTTTTAGGGAGTTTGGTCATAGAATAACTACAGATAGTGATAACTTCTCTCTTCCACAATAGCATGTCTCTACATGTATTCAGGAAATTGGATTTCAGTTATCTAAATGCATTGGTAGGTAAACAGCCCGGCAAGTGAGTGACAGAGAATCCAGGGATTTAATAGCCCCGTGTATGTATGGAGTATCAGAGAAAGACAATGGAAGTCAATAGAAAAGCCTGGACAGCACAATAACACTTAGGTGCCAGACATTAGTGGGGGTAGATTACAAGGCGCATATGGCTTGTCTATTACCTGCCCATGGGTTACTGAGCTTTGCTGAATGAACACCAAGTAATTTAAAGTTAGACCACAATACAATAATAATAATAATAATAATAATAGGGTGTAAATGGATAAGGCTGGGTTTGCACAATGCTTTTTTACTTAAGAACTGCATGCATATTTTATTCACAGTTATGAGTAATATATTTCTACTATGCCAGTAAACAGAGGTTTTCAATTTAATATGCATTATCATACAGGTAAAATACAGAGCAACATGGACTACTCAGTATGGAAGTTAAAAACTGCACGCAGTGCTTAAATACTAGTCTTTGAGAGAACTTTTCACCACCTCCACCAACTCCATTTCTTAACATCTGTTACTAGGCGCTGCTCCACTGATTTCAGCACAATTGGAATTTTATCTCTAGCTCCCACCATTCCCAAGCAATAAGTGCTGGTAGTTTTGTTTCCTGATGTGCTATTTAGGTTCTGTACTGTCAGGTGGGCGGTGTCAGGCAGAAACAGGCAGGGGGTGTTATTCAGAGCTCCAATCAGAGGCAGCCAGTGTCAGAGCTCAGAATCACATATCTTGTCTGCTCCTGCCTGACACCGCCCTCCTGACAGTAGAGAGTCTAAATAGTATATCAGACACAAAAACTAACTGCACTTATTTCCTGGGAACGGTGTGGGCTAGAGAAAAAAATCCAACTGTACCAGGATCATTGGAGCAGAGCCTTTTACATTATGCAGAAAGCTGGACTTGGAGGTGGTGAAAGGTCCTCTTTAAGTAATGCAATTCAAGAAAGAGCAACCCTAGAATCTACACCTATGAGTTCAAGGGTCTGTCCATCAAATGGAGCTAAGTTTCTCTTTACATAAGGAGCCCATATCAGGGTTGTACCACTGTCTCCTGACATAGACCTCGGAGTTAAAACTCAGACACTTTTCAATGTATAGGCATACACAACTCCAATCATATTCACAGCCCAGACCTACATAGCACCGCCAAAACTGCAACAACTATGAACAAATGTAGTGTTAAACCTAAGTACATTTAAACTAGCAAAATTTGAATGCAAAATAGGAAAAACACACAAGTAAAAAATGCAACAGGTACAATACATCACCATGGGGCAGTCAAACATAGTAACATAAGTACAATGCAGTACTTGTACAAGATAAGTATAACACAGTATTCTGACTGTTGGGACCTCCGCAGATCAGTTGTTTCCTGAAGCATGCAACTCCCAACATTGTTGACATTTCAGGTTCAGTGCTGCTTACTCGCTGTACTTTTATTTGCAGTGGTTATGGTTACTGCAGCAATGTCCCATCGAAGTCTACTCAAGTACCCATAACCACTGCTACTAAAAGTACCGTGAATAAGCAACGCCTCGCATGTAAACAACGCCGGGTGCAGAATTTGCCAGGAAACAGTTGAAAAAATTTATAGCCTTTGTTAAGGATAGGCCATCAACTTTTAAAAGGTTTAATAACCCCTGTAAACAGTGTTTTTAAAGGGTGAAACTTATTGGCACAAAGTAATAAGTCCAAAACAGAAATTTCAGTGATAATGCCAGCCCTGCATCAGTGCAGTTTCCTTAGCTAGAAGGTATGAAGGACCTGAGGTGACACTTTGGTCACATGACCATTAGTGCATACCTCCCAACTGTCCTAGATTCAGTAGGACAGTTCCAAATCTTAGGTACTGCACTGGTGTCCCAGGCAGTGGGCAATATATCCTGGGTTTAGCTCCTAAGAATGCAGATAGAGTTGAACCCAATGAAGAAGCAGGGAATCCTAATTTCTAGCACAAGGCAATGACATTAACATGTCTGCGAGTCCAAGTCGTTCAAAGCAGAGGAGATCTGCTCCAGGTGGACAGTCTTGTAAAATGGTATAAGCGAGCATTATACTGTACTCTGTGGAGATGACACTAAGGTGGTATTATACTACCTGGGGGCATTATAGTGCCTATTGAAATGAATGGGTTGTCGGCATATTGCTGTAAGGGTCTTGCCAGATGTAGCAATACCTTACACTACTGCAGTGGTCTGGGAGGAAGGACAGAGACAAGTGAGCCCTAATCTCACCCCAGCCACTGACCCTTCCTATTGCCTCAGTTACCCTAAACGGTAAAAGGACAACTTGAAGACAAGCCCTATACTGGGTAAGTGACACACAGAACAGGACAAGACAAAACAAACACAGAAGCAAAGTGAGCAAGCCAAGGGGTCGGTAACAAACAAGCAATGCAGTACAGAATCAAAATCCAAGAGAATAGTCAAAAGGCAAGCCAAAGGTCAGAGAATCAGGTAATAAAGTAGCAAGGGATATAACAAGGAGAGCAGGCAAAGACCAATAACAATAACAATAACAATAACAATATTGCAATAACCGGCGACCATGTGAGGGCTGACAACCTGTTTATAGAAAGTCTGGAACCAGCCCCAGACCTGATAGGTACACAGGCTGTCAATCACACAGGCCAGGAAGAGATTAACTCTATGCAGTCCAAAGAGAAACAATGCTCAGAACACGGGTGTGGCCGGAAATCCATTAAATTGCCTAGGACCATGTTCAGACTGAGCAACAAGAAACCTGCACAAAGAACCAAACTGAAAACACCTCCTTCGCCGCAGCGTGCGAGCGGAGGGTGTCGCAGAGAACCGAACAGGCAGAGACGTTACAATTGCATAGATATGCTGGATGTTCTAAAGATAAAGAGAGATGCTAACTGCTAATCTCTATGATAGAGGTCCTGAATGAGAGACAACCCCCCCCCCCCCCCGCCACAAAGACAACATTTTTTTCAATTGAGAGTCTGTCATGTGAACAATGACTAACTCTGTGAAAGTTTATCTGGTACACTACTTTTAACATGTACAATCCTGTTGTAATTCTGATGTGCCAGTAACATTAGTCAGTGACTAATCACAATATAAAGGAAAGTGTCTTGTGATAATGACATTTCAATACAAATTAAATAGGCTCCCTGTCTGGTATATGCTGGAAATGTAAATTATGTATAAGGTCAGTAAGTTTAGCTCCAACTGAAGTTGTTGCAAGGTCTATATCGTGGTTCTCATAGGGAGTCCTCACACTAAAAGGGATCTCTCCGAGCTGGTTTAAGAAAACACAAACATGCTGGGCTTTTTGCTTAGAATTCCATCAAGCTCTTGGACTGGGACCTGGGCCAGAACCATGAAGATCAGTTGGAGCATAATTATTTTAACCTTAGCTTTTATGTCTTTATTGGTATGTTTACCTGGTTCAAGACCAGGCACATTTTCAGGTTTTCCTTTATCCTTTTGGTTATTCAAATCATTTTTCAGCTTTTTTTGTTGGTAAATAGGGCTTTATATCTAAGTTTGTCTAAGAAAATGTAAACAAAAAAAGCAAGGGAAATGTGTCTGTTTTTCACATTTTCATGGTTTTTTTAATAACACATATACAAATATTTTTTTTTTTTAACCCACTGGTGGCATGTTTCGATTTTCGTTTTTGACTCCCTGCTTTCCAAACCCCATAACTTTTTTATTTTTCCGTTCTCAGAGCCATATGAGGGCATAATGTTTGCGGGACAAATTGTTCTTCATGGTACTACCATTTAATATTCTGTACAATGTACTGTGAAGCTGGAAAAAAATTCAGAATGGGGTGATTTGAAGAAAAAATGTATTTGTGCGACTTTCTTTTCTTCATTTTTGTGGCGTTCACTCTGCAGCCAAAATGACATGTCACCTGTATTCTATGTTTTGATATGATTCCAGGAATACCAAATTTATATGCTTTTATTTACATTTTAACCCCTTAACAAAAAACTAAAGCTTTGCAAAAAATTTTTTTTTTCTAAACTTTTTTATATTTCCATATATCGGATGCATAGGGTGTCTTTTTTTGCAGGGCCAGATGTACTTTTTAGTCATTTTGGGGAATGTCTATTGCTTTGATCACTTTTTGTTCAAATTTTTATCAAAAGCGAAACAGCGAAAAAATGGAGGTTTGGCACTTTTTATTTTTTTTTCCCTCTACGGCGTTTACCATACAGGAAAAATATTTTTATAAGTTTGTAGACCAGGCGTTTTCGGATGCAGGGATACCTAATGTGTAAGTGTTGCACAGTAATATTTTACTTTTATATGTATTCTAGGGAAAGGGAGGTGATTTGAAATTTTAGGTTTTTTTGTTCTTTTTCATATTTTTTTTAAACTTTTTTTTACTCTTTTATTAGCCCCCCTAAGGATCTTGAACCTGCAATCATTGGATACAACTGTATTGCAGTCTATGGGAGATTTGCAATGTTACTAATGAGGCTGGTCATAGACCATCCGCAATAGTTATATTGCTATGACAAGCCAGGGAGCTTTCAGAAGGCTCCCAGCTGTCAGAAGAACAGGTCGGCTCCCTCGATCTCGCCGTGCAGAAGCCGGCCTGCAACAGTAAAGGTATAGGGTTAAATAGTTCTCCCTCTTCATTCCCTTTTACGTAGGTAATTATTGTTGTTTCACCGGGAGCGGGGCTAGAGCGTATAATGTGGGTATGATAGTGGCATTTTTTTACATGTTGTGCCCCCCATAAGGTCATAATAACCCTTTGGGGGGGAGGGCATTTTGACTTTAAATTTTTTTGTATTTTTTGCTCATTACTGCAGTAACTGGGGCTGATACAATAGTTACAGCAGAAATGCAGCCTCCTGTCACTTACTGCAGAGCTGATCATACAGTTCCCAGCCCCTGGTGGTCATGTGACTGCGAGACTTGAAGTGGTGCTGCATCATGGTGGCTCCCATAGCTGTGTACACAACGCTCATTGTAACAAACCATCACTTTCATCCCTATAGTAGTAACAGCCAGCCCCCCACTTCTGCAGTTGCACGATTTCATGCAGCTGCATAACAGTGAAAGGATGTATATATACGCCCTTGCAGTGTTAAGAGTGGACCGCCCAGATGTATAAAGTCAATGGACAGTCCGGAAGCAGTTAAATTGTAGTGTAAACATTAATATTGGAAGGAGGAGACAATTATTTACAGAATAAGGTAAACTGATATTTAGCACCATGCCTTTCGGGGACCATTAAGACGAGGAATGGGTATTAGCAATTCTGGGACTGTTGGACATTTCTTTGGAGAGAGGGTGCTCTGACTTGAGTAGACAATCATAACAGAATGACCCCATGCACACGACCGAGTGTGCTGTCCAAGTTTGCAGCGGAATGCAGTTAGATGACACTTGGAGTGACATCCGAGTTTCATCCGAGTGCCGTCCATGATGTACTTATCTCTATGGGGTCTCCCGATATATGCTCTACAATCATCCATGTCATTGGAACAGAATGGGTCATCAGACACCTCCCTTTCCTTAGGACTGTACTTTTTCCAATTTACAAGATCGAACAATTTATATCTGAACCTTTTGACATCAATTATTTCACTCCACTCCACATTTTTTGGGTGGAAACAGGGGATCTGAAGAGTGGAAACCCCAACACAGGTGTAAACCTAGCGTAGGAGAAAAAAATGACCACTGAGCTTGGCAAGGATTCAACTAATGTGTAGACTGCAGGTAGACCAAATTCTTGTGATCATCATTAATGTATATCGAGGTCCCTCCAAAAGGTTTCTCCATTCCTCAAGGGTCAATTACATGGCCATAGCTTTACAGTTTATGATACAGTATTTCTTTCCTGTGAGAGAAAAGGATTTGAGGACGCGTGTCCAGCTCTATTTTAACAACTTGGTTGGAGATTGAATATGCCATGAAGGGCAGAGAGTTCTTTTTAAGAAGGAACTTCTTTAATTTTGTATAGAGAACACAAGAACACCATCCAGGTACACCACCACGCAGACATAAAGAAGATCACGGAAAATGTCATTAACAAATTCCTTGAAGACAGCAAGAGCATTTAATCCAAGTACCTATGGTGACTCTCCTCAGTGGAAAATCTGAGTCTTTCTTCTTGCATAGGTTCATTTTGTGAAGCGGATACACAAATTTTTAAAGGTCTTTGAAAGTCTTGGCATCTGATGTGCTTGATAAGAGTCATGTAGCCTTTCACAGAAGCAGATATCAATTTGGCCAGAGAAAGTTCATCCAGGAAGAAAAGTAACTTATGACATGCAGGTTTTCTTTAGCTATGGTAGATCATCCCATGAGGCATTGTGTCCTCCTGATCTCTTTAGTATACCCTGCTATTATATTGGGGCACACATGCCAATGTTCAGTGATTTTTGACTCTCACTATTTGCAGATTAATTGATTATTTCAATTAAAGGGAATGTGCCACCAGAAAATGACCTATTTTTTAAACCAGCTTATGTTAAATATATTTTTAAAGAATTTTTGATGATATATATATTCATTTTCCATGTTACTATCTATATTTAAAAAATTACTAAATCGTACAATAATCCTAGCCACTAAGACTAATAATACATTGGCACTTGCCAATTCTGTATAGGGTTTCTTTGCAGCAGTCACCTCATTTACATTACATATAAGACAGTATTAAACAAGATAGCATCTCTATAGATAACACCCAGAGTGACCCATCATTGCACCCACTACTGACAACAGATGATGTCATGGCTTATCTACCCCCTCCCTGTACACAACACGACTAGAAAACTCTCCCATAGACCTCAATGAGTCAGCTCCAGTCTATCGCTGTCTATGTCCATGAAACTGTTGTAAGGCATATTACTAAATGCTGTAAACGGTGTAGAGGAGAAGCTCAGGCAAGATGGCCGCCCCCATAATCATGTAGAGAAAATATAGAAAAATAGAATAGAAAAATGTTATAAATTTCACTATCTGGTTTTAATAAATAAATAAAAATAGCAATTTATTCCCTTTATGTTCAGAGACTAGAGTCTGGAACTGGATGGACAGTGTATTGGTCTATGGTAAAGGGTCCCTGTCAAATACAAAGCAGGGAGGAGGCAACTGAAAAAGGCACAGCCTGGTTCTTCAATGACCCTTCAGAACGTAGTGAAGAATAGCTGTAAAACAAGCACCCCTGGGTCATTGTGTTCTTAGAGAGGGGAGGTGCAAGCCAGATCTTTAGCGAAGAGTAGAGAAACAATGAATGCAATTTTAGCTCTATCAGATGAGAAACAATAGGATTGTACCACAATATGAATGGTACGCTGTATTAGGAACCCATTGAATGTCTTGTGGCTACCATCGCAGTGAGGCGATGTAGGTAGCTGAGGGCTTGAACTTGTGAAGACTGGCTGTAGAAGCACAAGCTTCAGATGCTGGTACTGGGGAAGTACATGACTTTCAAACATGCTGAAATACTTTGAAGGGCCTGGAAAATCTAGTCCTTATAGCTCAGGCACAGGAGAATGTGGGAAGGGTCTTTATGAAGTCTTTGACTGCTGGGCATTGGTCTTTAGAGATACCGAGAGTCAGCACATGTGCTTATGGGAGGTAGAAGCAGAGAACCCAGGAAAGCGGTGGTGAGCAAGAGGTCAATTGGCACAGAGGTCCTGAAATAGAGGCCTGCAGATGAACAGGGAACTTGAATGAAAGCAAAATTCTACATTTATTTCCTATGTATTGTACTGGTGTCAAGAAACTGAAGACAAAATAGTACAAACTAGTGCATATTTTAATCTCATCTTTGAGAGAAAAGAAAACTGAAGCTCTTATCGTGCATTAGACTAGGGCTAGGCATTTTTTGTCAAAAAAATTCTAATTTTTTTTCGAGTTTGTGAGAGATTTAATCTAATTTTTTTTGCTTAAACAAATTAAAAAAGTTTAGTGAGCTAGCGCAGGTAAAGATCATCTGATATACGATGCAGGCTTTCTCATCTTACTACCCAACTACTGACTACAGTGAAGAAAATGATGATCACAGTTTGCAGCGAGAGGAGAAAGTCTGTAGGGCAAACAGAGATTTCACGATTCTGTTGAAATTCAAAATCACAATTTTTTGGAATAGCAAATTAATCTAATTAATTTAATTAATGACATAACCCTACTTTAGACTTAAAAAGATTCACAAGTGTTCCTGTCCATTTTCAGATGTGAAGACATCTCAGTGGTATGTATCTAAGATAAGTAGTTGTCTAGATCATTGAAAACAGGAAACAGACAAAAACATTTCCACTAAAAAAATACCAAATCTGGAATTTGTTCCAGAGAACAAATACACCCTGTGTAGTCCGATCTTGCAGTCATGAGTTATTCCATCCGCCTCCTGTTCTTGATAATCTTGGACAATGAGGTCTCCTGGTCTGACCTTGTTGTTAGGATCCACCTGATCACATGATGTTCTACAAATATTGCAAACTTGTCATCCTTAAGTAGAAGCGCATACTACAGAAAACACAAATGATCGTGGGCGGCGTAGAAACATTAGATAAGGCAGGAGTATAATCACATCCATCTTTAATGGGAGAGAAAAACTTTTCAAAATACACAAAATATAGTAAATGTCCTGTTTCACAGCATATCAACCCAACCCCGCAGATGGATAGGTTAGGGTCACCTGAATCAAATGGTGTTTTCTCTCTTGTGAATCGCTGCCTCTGTAGATGAGATATTAGCAAATTTTTTTTTGTCAATATGCAAATAAGTTGTTTGGAGCAATGAGGGTGTTGACGTTTACCTCTAGGACAATGACAATACCCTTGTTGCTCCAGAGAGCTCCATTGTATAATGACAAAAAAGGTGATATCTTGGCAATGGAGGCAACATTGTTTGAGTCAGGTGACCCTAACATATCTGTCTGAAGGCGGGGCTGATATGCTGGGTCTGGTGACATAATTCTTGTAAGTAATGGTGATATGGGTCTTCAGCCTTCAGTCTCAAATGTGGTTGAATTGCTGATTCAGTGAAACCAGATAAAATGAGTACATTTTACTCTACCAGACTACTTACACCACCAGATAGGTCATGTGTATTGAAAATTACTTTCATGGCACCTATGTTTATAGCAATACCTTAATGGAAAAAAATGGCAAGTGTCCACTAGGTGTTCATCAAGCCGGGATGTGTCCTGAGGTTTGGCCAGTGAACAGTCTTCTCCCTCTGCTCTTGATTGACAGTATTAGCCTTGTCCTGAGTCACAGAAAAGAGAGAAAGTGAACAAGCAGTGGACAACATCGGGGAATGCTAAAGTTTTCAGGGGTTTAAGAGGTCTTACTGGCCAACCTCATGACACTTTCCAGCTGGAGCAAAACCTGGAGGACATTCACCAAGACATAATAAAGCATAGTTTTCTCGATTCTTTGCATCTAGTACTGATAGTGGTTTGGTAGGGTGAAATGTGCTAATAGATTTCCTAAAGGTGCAAATCACACGTAGGAATTTGCCGGGCATTTGGGGGCGGATTCTGCCACTGAATTCGGAGCATATTCCTCCCAAAACTGCCTCCAATTGTTTTCAATGGGAGGCAGAGATCGCAGCAGGACGCGGAAAAAAGAAGCATTCTGCACGATCTTGCCGCGGATTCCACCCGCGGTGTCCGTGGCTTGAGACTCTTTCCTGATTAGGCCCATTCATTCGGGCCTGATCAGGAGCGGGGATGCCGTGACGGAATGCTGATGCACTGCATTCTGGCGGAGGAAAATGAAGATCAATTTCCGCCATGTGAACACAGCCTAAAAGGGGTTTTCACCTGAACATAACCATATATAGGTCTGTAGATAATTAAATGTTAAACAAGTGTTTAAAAAAATTTGTTGAGTTTTATAGATTTTCTCTAACCATCTTAGTGATGATAGTCAATTGTTTTGATCAGTTGCTATGTCTATGACTGCAGAAAGTTTCTATGGTCTGGCATTTGTCATAAACCCAGGCGTGATTTCCTGAGGTTTCCTGTATACAACTGTAGTGGTTTATACTGTCCGCACATACTGATCCGCAATCTGCAAAAAACATCTCCACATGTCATCCGCAATTATAGATCTGCAAAAATATTTGTATGATCCCCTACACTTGTCTGTGCTGGCAATGCGGTCAAAAATAGGACATGCGTCATAATTTGTGGTCCTTGTAAACAGCACGGGCACACGGCTATGAAAACAAATGATGAAGCACTTGCATGGTGTTGCGATTCTCCTGGCAATTTTTTTTGGGGGGGCAAATATATGAATTGAAATCAAATGACATGAATAACAAGCCGCGCACTGAATGACACGCTGAATCATCTAGAGGCAAACAGGAATTAATTCTATTTCATTTCCCTCTTCATCTTGGCATGTGTCTCTCCATTCTCTCTGTGTCCAAAACTGATCAGGTTTATCAGTCTGGTCCTCCCACAAAGCCTGCAAATACATAACATATGGATTGAATCATTTCTTGTTAAGTTGTGTCATATGGATGTAAGTCAATCCTGCAATATGGTAATGATGCATAAATAGCTACACGTCCAGGTGAATGATGCAATGTCAGGTCTGTATTTCATCTGCAGGCATATTAGGAAATCAACAGAAGAAGACGGGCAAGGAAAATGTCTACTAATTGTATAAGCTAGTACTAGGTCCACATATGAACACATATTTGCAGGGCTTTGGTGAATCCCAATGAAACTGGTTGGACAAGTGGTGAGAAAAGCAAAAGGCACGATCATGCTTACAAGATACCGCCATATTGACTGATGGTCTCCAGGGCTATATTGGCAGCCAACTCGGTGCCGCATAGATGTATGGGGATATTCTCCATTAGAAGTAATGTTACTAGAGAAGCAAACCTTTGTAAAGAGGTCATTGGTGTACTACAGGCATATGAAGTTACAGTAGAGGACTTACACATGTCGACAAAATTGTTGGTACCGCTTGTTTAATGAAATAAAAACCCACAATGGTCACAGAAATACATGTTGACAAGCCACAAAGCTTCTGAGAGAATGTCCTATGAACAGATGAGACAAAAATCAAAATTTTTGGCAAAGTATATCAGCTCTATGTTCACAGATGGAAAAATGAAGCATATCTTGAAAAGAACACTGTCCCTACTGTGAAACATGGAGGAGGCTCTGTTATGTTCTGGGGCTGCTTTGCTGCATCTGGCACAGGGTGTCTTGAATCTGTGCAGGGTACAATGAAATCTCAAGACTATCAAGGGATTCTAGAGAGAAATGTGCTTCCCAGTGTCAGAAAGATTGGTCTCGGTCGCAGGTCATGGGTCTTGCAACAGGATAATGACCCAAAACACACAGCTAAAAACACCCAAGAATGGCTAAGAGGAAAACATTGGACTATTCTCAAGTGGCCTTCTATGAGCCCTGACCTAAATCCTATTGAGCATCTTTGGAAGGAGCTGAAACATGCCGTCTGGAAAAGGAACCTTCAAACCCGAGACAACTGGAGCAGTTTGCTCATGAGGAGTGGCCAAAATACCTGTTGAGAGGTGCAGAAGTCTCATTGACAGTTACAGGAATCGTTTGATTGCAGGGATTGCCTCAAAAGGTTGTGCAACAAAATATTAAGTTAAGGGAACAATCATTTCTGTCCAGGCCTGTTTCATGAGTTTTCTTTTTTTTTAAATTCTGTTGAAGCCTGGTTGAAAAGCAATGTCTGACTTTCATTTGTTCATTTTCATAGAATTTTTATACATTATTACTTTTGTCAGATTCAAGTTATTTCTGTGACCATTGTGGGTTTTTCTTTCATTAAACGAGGGGTACCAACAATTTTGTCCACGTATGTATACACCACTATAGCAGCCCTGTTAAGGGGCGTTCACACTACCGTTGCTAATGTCCGTTGCTGTCTTCCATAATAGGATGACAGCAACGCACATTAAACTGTCAGAGAATGGTCACAGACTGATTTCGTGTCCATTCCCATTGACACTATTGTAAACAAATATGAGGGACACTATCTTCTGTCATGTTTGTTAACCTTTGTAAAGGCATGCATACAAAATAGCCAGCATACAGAACTGTGACACTTGACACTTGATCGCACACACTTTTTGGGGGATTTCATCAACCCACCGATACTAGTTTTCTGGTATAGATACAGTGGGTACGGAAAGTATTCAGACCCCTTTAAATTTTTCACTCTATTTCATTGCAGCCATTTGCTAAAAGCAAAAAAGTTCATTTTATTTCTCATTAATGTACACCCAGCACCCCATCTTGACAGAAAAAACGCCATGACCATGTGATATTTCAGTTTTTCTTTTTTAATAAATTTGCAAAAATATCTACATTTCAGTTTTTTTTTCTGTCAAGATGGGGTTCTGAGTGTACATTAATGAGAAATAAAATGAACTTTTGTGCTTTTAGCAAATGGCTGCAATGAAACAAAGAGTGAAAAATTTAAAGGGGTCTGAATATTTTCCGTACCCACTGTAGGTGATAATGTGGTGCATCTTTGATGTAAAGTCTTTTCTTGAGCCAAAGAAGTACCACATTCCCTGTTCTGTGCCTTGCTCTCCACTTTCTATAAATATGGCTGGAGCAGGGCAGGCTGGGGATAGAACACCTTGGCATGACAGTTTTCTGGTGTCAGTTATGCAGGAAATTTACTCCAGTTCCTGACTAGTGTAGATGTCCATTCTGGCACACAAACATGCACCTGATTTAGTAAGAGGCTGGTTAATAGAAAATAGATGATTTGACATCTATAATGTTGTTACTGTTTTGGTACAGAGTTATGTGAGGGCTCCTTTTTTGCAGGGCAAGTTGTACTTTTTATTGGTACCAATTGTTATGTACAACTTTTTGATCACTTTTTATTGCTATTTTTGGGAGACCAAGACACATTAATTAGCACATTGTATTTTTTTTTTTTTTTTTACCTTACGGGATAAATAATGTTGTTTTTGGATTGGAACCGGACATCTTTTTACCTCCAGTGAAATGTAATGCAATGCTTCTGTATTGCAGTATATCACACATAGATTCTCTATGTGCAATTGGGAGAGAGAGGGGGGGAATGGTTGTTTGGCTTTGTGTTTTTTTAAAAAACCCCCCGGCCCCCAATTTTTTTGGGGGGGGGGGGCGGGGGGGGGGGGGGGGGGGGGGGGGGGCGGGGGGTTTAAACCAATGAGTTTTTTTTGTGTGGAGAAGAGGGGGGGGTTGGGTTTTTTTTTAAAAAGAAAAAAAAATTTTTTCAATCAGTTTTATTGAGATTTTTTAACAGGTCAAACAACAACATTCAAAAAAAAAAAAAGTATTATCATGTAAGCGCTAGAAGTAGCTAGAAGTCAAATAAACATATAGTTATCTAAGAGTTCGAGAGTCTCTAGAGTTAAAGAAACAAGTGCGTACAAGTATAAAGCAACAAAAGGTGACAATAATTATTAAGTTTTGATCTTCCAAGTGCGGCACAGCCGGGTTACGGCAGATGTGTATGAGCCTTCAGTGTCCATGGAAACCAGTTCTTTTGGAAGTGGTTATCCCCAAGAACTCCATGAGAGAGAATCTTCTCATATTGGTAGGTCTGCTCCACCATGTTCACTAGCTCTCCTCTAGTCGGAATAGTGGCTGACTTCCAGTTGCGTAGCAGAGCCAATGACGCTGATAACAAGGCGTGGCCAATCAACACTCTATGTGTTGCTGGGAAAGAGTCAATTTGCAGAAATAGTAGTGCTAAAGCTGGTGAGGGAGGTATGAAGAATCCCACTAGTGAAGAAATCCATCGGAAGACGTCTTGCCAGTACAGCACCACTCGGGGGCACGTCCACAGTAAATGCAGTAGTGTTCCTTTCTCGCCACATCCCCTCCAGCAGGAGTTTGAGGTCTGCGGATAAATTCGGTGAAGTCGCTCTGGAGTATAGTACCAGTGGAGGAGAATTTTGACAGTTGTTTCATAGTGGGTCGTGCACCGGAAGGTCTTTTTCGTGAAGGTCATGGCTTTCTGCCATTGTATAACCGAGTATTTCTGCTGAAGATGCATTTCCCAACTAAGTAGTGGGGTAGATTTGACCAGATGATCTTTAGATCCTATAGTATTGTAGATGGAGCTGAGAATTTTTGTAGCCGGATTTGGAATTTTGAGGAGGTCCAACAGAGATTTATTGTATATTACTTGTTTATTGCAGTTGGAGGTGAGAAAGTGCTTGATTCTCAGATATGTAAAGAGGCAAGTGGAGGGTAGGGAGAAGGTGGATTGTAGCGATGGGAATGGTATCAATGAGTCCTCACTCCACATCATTGAAATAGAGGTGATACCTGATGATTTCCAGATGGATAAGTTGAGATCCAGGATTGTTAGTTCTAAGAATTCAATTGGGGCCTGCTTGATGTGTAGTATCTGCGTCTTGCCTGTAGAGTGATGGATATGTCGCCAGCTGTCTATGAGATGTTGTAGAATTGGAGACGTGAGAGAGGGTACCACATCCGTCCAGAGGGAGTATAAGAGCCAAGATTTGAGACTGTGATGTGGTATCATACGAGACTCAATGGTGATCCAGGATTTATGGGCGTTGTTATGCCACCAGTCCTTTAGAGTAGAAAGATGTGAGGCCATGTAGTAATCATATATGTTTGGTATTCCCAAGCCTCCCACTCCCCGTTTTCTGTGCAGGATAGAAGATGGGAGTCTCGGCTTTTGGAGTTCCAGATAAGTTTGTTGAGCATAGCGTTAATTTTCTGGAGGAACGTAAGGGGGGGGTGCTACAGGTATAGTTCTAAATAAGTATAACAGTTTTGGGAGCAGCATCATTTGAAAGGCAGATACCCTACCTAGCCATGACAGGGTGAGTCCTGAATAGGATCGACACTCTCTCTCCAGATCCGTCAGCCGAGGCATATAGTTTGCTTTGGCCACCTGTGCGATGTAGGGAGTGATCCTTATTCCCAAGTAGTCCAGATCTGTCAATTTCCAGTCGTAGGGAAACCTCTCTTTGAGATGTTCCAAAAGAGGCATGGGAACGTTCAGGGGGAGAATTTGTGTTTTGGCTTCGTTGAGTTTATAAAAAGAGAGAGCCCCATAATCTCTGAGAGTTTCGACAGCAGCTGGTAGAGATGTTTCTGGGTAGGTTAAGGACAATATGATATCATCAGCGTAGAGGGAGATGAGATGAGAGGAACCCTCTATGTGCACTCCCTGGACTCTGTCGTTTTGTCTCAGGGCTTGTGCTAATGGTTCAATGGTGAGAATAAAGATCAATGGAGAGAGAGGGCACCCCTGCCTCGTTCCATTCTTGATATCAAAGCTGTCCGACAGTGTGCTGTTAGTAAACACTCTGGCCGATGGGGATGAGTATAGGTTTGAGATAGCAGTGAGGATAGGGCCAGAGAATCGCAGTTTCTGTAGGACGGAGAAAGCGAATGCCCAGTTGATCCGGTCAAACGCCTTCTCAGCATCTAAGGCGACCATTAGGGATGGGGTCTTGTTGCGTTCCAGGTGATCTACCAAATGTAGGACACGTCTGGTGTTGTCTGAGGCTTGGCGGCCTTTAACGAAGCCCACTTGGTCTGTGCCAATTAAGTCTGGAAGAATGGGAGCTAGCCGTGCTGCTAGGATCTTCGCATAAAGCTTGAGGTCCGAATTTAGCAGCGAGATTGGCCTGAAATTTTGTGGGACATCTGCTGATTTACCGGGTTTAGGAAGGGTGACAATTAATGCCGTCAACGATTCGCGCGGAAGCGGTGCACCCGACATGGCATGGTTGAAGAAATTCAGGAGAGATGGAGCAAGAATTTGCTGGAAATAGATTAAATATTCGTTGGAGAAACCATCTGGACCTGGTGACTTACCCTTAGGTAAGGACTTTATGGTTTGTAGGACTTCTGGAAGAGTAATAGGGGTGTTTAGGGCCAAGAGATGTTCATCTGTCAGGCCTGATAACTTTAAGTTGTTTAAGAAGCCGGATACCAAGGTGGAATGGTCAGGTGGAAGAGGGGTGTGTTCCTGTAGATTATACAACTGTGCGTAGTAGTCCTTAAAAGAGTTGGCGATGTCTCTTGGGTCTGTTAAATGTACTTTAGTGACAGGGTGCTTGATGTATGGAATCCGCGATTTAACTACCCTTGCCCGAAGTTGTCTAGCCAGTAGTCTGCCGGCTTTGTTGCTTTGGGAGTAAAATCGCGCTTTAGATCGTTTTAACGCCTTTTCGTAATCTTGTAAAAGAAGGAGACGCAGTTGCTGTCTAGCCTGGGTGAGCTGTTCAGAAGTATTCGGGTTCGGATTGGTTTTGTTCGCGGCTTCTAAAGTGCGAAGTGTTGACATTGCTACCGTAATCGCTTTCTGGCGTTCTTTCTTGTTTCTATGTGCGATTTTTATAAGTGTGCCACGAATGTACGCTTTGTGAGCGTTCCAGAGAGTGTAGGGATCCTCTGTAGATATGGAGTTGGTCTGGAAAAAATCCTGGAGGTCTTTTTCTATTATCGGGCGATAAGTAAGGTGACTCATTAGGTATGTATTGTTTCTCCAGAGTCTAGCAGCAGAAGGTGGAATCTTTTCTTCTATGGTGAGAGTGATGGCTGCGTGGTCTGACCATGTGATAGATTCAATCGTGGATGTTTTGGAGCTCATCAGGGTATGAAGGTCTACCATGAACATATCAATGCGAGAGTAAGAACCGTGTACTGCTGAGAAATAGGTATAGTCCCTTTCGCCCGCATGATGTGCGCGCCAGATATCATAAAGATTTTCAGTGTTCGGAAATTGGAGCAGGCAGGAAGTGTTGTCTCTGTTGGCGTTGGTAGAATCCAGAGAGGGATCCACTATGTTATTGAAGTCTCCACAAATTATTAACGCACCCTGTTGGATTTCTTGAATGTGTCTTCGGACTTTGTGTAAAAATGCCAGGGTCTTTCGCTGTGGAGCGTATATGTTGACTATTGTATAGGGGATGTTATTGAGGAGGCAAACAATTATGAGGAATCTGCCTTGGGGGTCCGCTTTTTGTGCCGTTAAGGAAAATGCCACTGAGTCTCTAAAAGCGACAAGGACTCCCCGTTTTTTAGATCGGTGGTGTGCGTGGCAGATTATAGGGAAGGATGGGTGTTTTACCCTGAAGGCGTCTTTCTGTAGAAGGTGGGTTTCTTGTGCGCAGAAAACATCCGCGGAGAGTGAGAGAGCCTCCTTCCAAATATACGTTCGCTTCTGTGGACTGTTTAGGCCACGGACGTTGAGAGAGGCCAACTTGATCACCATAGTGTCACTTAAGAGTATGGACGTCGTGGGGATGTTGAATCTGCAGAAGACGAGTAGGCAGTTTTGCAAGTAAGAAGATCAATAGACAAAACAGATGAACAAACAGTTCAAAGACGAATACAGCTTTACTGTATATGTGGGGGTATTGGTTATAGGCTTGCCGGTTAAGCCACTAGAGCAAAGGGGGTTGTGCACCTGAGTGGATAGGGATAGCCATCCTAGAATATCATTTGCGGTTTGTGGGAGATCTACGCCCTGTAGCTGAGGGAGGAGAGGGACCTGCCGCCTCTTGAGGAAGAGAGATTGGCATTCTCCAAGTCGATAATAACGCTTTGCCTTGATTCAAGTTATGGATGGTGAAGGTGGTCCCGTCTTTAGCGACAATCAATTTCACAGGAAACCCCCATCTATATTGGATCTTGTTTTTGCGAAGCGTTGTTGTGACCGGGAGTAAGTCTCTGCGGAGGCGAAGGGTCATAGCTGAGAGGTCCGTGTATAACTGCACCTCTTTGAATTTGGGAGGCCAAGATTTCTGCTTACGAGCAGCTTCTAGTAATCTTTCTTTTATATGGAAGAAGTGGAATCTCGCCAAGACGTCTCTCGGGATCTCGTCTCCCAGATGTCTGGGGCGAGGAAGCCTATGTGCTCTGTCAATGATGATATCCGTATTAGTAGAGTCAGGTAGTAGAAATCGGACATAATCCTGTAGGTATGGAAGCAGATCAGCTGTTTGGACTTGTTCTGAAATACCTCTGAATTTGATGTTGTTCCTGCGGGACCGGTCCTCCATGTCAGCCACTTTGGCTTTGAGATTCTCAACCTCGTCTTCAAGGTCATTGTGTGCATCGATGATTTTGTTGTGCGATGCAGCGAAATCGCCCATTTTGGTTTCAATATGTGTTACTCGTCCATCTAGTGCATTGACTGAGGACTGAAGAGGCTGAAGCAATTGTGAAAAATCCGCCTGAAGGGAACTGCGGAGGGCCAGAAGCATATCTCTCAGAGTATGTTCAGAGGCGGGACCACTAGTGGTCGGGAAGCCGTCTAGGCCAGTCATTTGAGTGGATGGAAAGGTCTCGGAGGAGGGTTGGTCTTCGGAGTAGGTTAGGTCTCCAGGGAGTTCCAGACGAGGTTTTTGTTTGAGCGGACTGGTACTCGGAGATGGTGAGTGTCGTAAGGGGGAGGTCTGCTCCTTGCTGGATTGAGTGGATGTATAATGGATTTGTGGTGCTGCTGATCGGATATCGTCAGGGGTTGGAGGTAGAAGAGGATCCATTAGAGCTTTGGTGTGGTTAAGGCCTTCCCCCTCTACAAATGTCGCTGTGATTATGGCAGTCGTAGGCGTTGAGAGTGTGCGCTCTGTATGGTCGTCAAGTGTAGGTCCCGGTTCTCCCTCCACGCCACGGTCCCACTCAAAGTAGTTAGTCAGGTTATTATCAGGTTTCTTGACGGATTTCCTACCCTTCACCATGTTGCCAGATATTCGTCTCCCGCAATTCAGCGTTTAAAGGGCAGATATTTTCAGACAGGCTGTTTGTCGCTAAGAGTCGCTTAGGGTGCACTGGATCCCCAGAACTAAGTCGCCATCACCCAAGGGGAGAGGTACCTACGAGAATTCTGTGGGGAAAAATTGAGCTGCAGCTCAGTGGAGTTTCAGCTAGAGCTGTATGTGTGGAGGCCAATTAGGGGTTGCTGAGCTGAGGTGGAGATGCAGGCCTGCACAAGACTAGTAGGGCAGGAGTACAGGTGAGGGTCCGCTCAGGGCCTGATTATTCGTAGGTTGGAGGGATAGACTACGTCTGTACAGGGCCCGGCTCTGGCTGCCCTGGGGCCAAAGCGATAGGTCAGGTAAGGCCTATATTTTGTATGAGTGGAGATACCCAGGATAGGGTCACAGTGCAGGCACTGCTTTGCCGCTAATTGGGCCTCGTTTTGAGTCTCCCTGATGTATGTAAGGGATCCCAGCACTCCCCCTGCCCGCGCTGCCTGCAGTGTACCTTGTGTCCGAGGTCTGCGTCCAGGATCTGGGATGTGCAGCGTTGCTCAGGGATATAGGCCCCCTCTTCTGGTTGGGAGCGCTGTGCTGTCCCCCGCTGTAGGCCTTAGTGCAGTAACCGCTGCCCTCAACAGCCGCCGCTTTGTCGCCCCGCGCGGCAACCAGCACCGCGCAGGGCTGCCGCCTCTGTCACTCCCTGGTCCCGCAGAAAGCAACGTCAGCGGAGGCAGAGGAGGATGCGGAGGTCCGCGGTGCAGGAGATGCTCGTCCTGACGGCCGGGGTGCGGAGAAAATGGCGGGTCTGGAGGAAGGCGCAGGTAGGCCCCGACTCTGAGCCACTGCAGAAAGGCCAGAAAAGCAGCTTTAACACCCAAGATCAGCTTACTAGGGCTTAGGGGAAAGCCCTTGGGTGAGTAAAGGATCCAGAATGTGCAGGATTAGGGTGATATGTGGTGGATCGCAAATGTGACTAATAGGAGCTGGAAAATGTACGTCCTGTTGCTTCTCCGGCTAGCCACGCCCCCAAAAAAGGGGAAAAAAAAAAAAATTTGGTTAACCAAAAAAAAAATATGTAAAAAAAGAAGAAGGGCTGTGTACAGCTTTGTTTGTAGTCTGTTTCCATAGCAATAGGGGGGATCCGTCAGAAGTCCGTTATTTTTTCGCGGACAAAAAAACCCTACATGCAGGACTTTTTGTCTGTTTGAAAAAAAACAGTGCTCTAAACCAGAAAGCTAGATTGACATCACTCTTAGTGGAACTGTTTCAAATGTATATAGTTGTGGCCAAAAGTTTTGAGGCACAAAACAAACACAAATTTTGGTTTTCATAAAGTTTGCTGCTTCTGTGTTTTTAGGTCTTTCAGTCAGATCTTTCCATTGTATTCATGATGGGTAGTTCATGAACTTTTAGCTCAAAATGAACTGATCTTTATGGTGAATTATCTCATTTAGTTCACATTCCTGGCAAAGATTAGTTCATCATGAACTGAAGCAAGTGGGAAGAATAGATGGGAGGCGGGAGTGATACAGCACAGCGGCTCCTGCAGGCTCACTCACTGACACACTACTACTTGCTTTTTAGTTCCTAAGCAAAGTGGAAAAACTCATGTGTAAGTGAAAGAATGTCTGTGTGTAGCTTCATGTAACCAGGGATGTAGCTAAAGGGGGTCCAGCAGTAGCGGTCGCTACTGGGCCCAAGACTGTGAGGGGCCACGTAACAGATATAATATACCACTATTCTAAATGACACATTGAAATAGTGGTACCCCATTACAGACTTTCCATGGAGACCCAAGAGCTTCAAGCTATGTCTCTGCATGCAACTTACCTCTTTTTGACATAAAATCACCATCTGGTTAGTCCAGAGGTGCATTCTAATCTGTGCTAAATATGCTAGGTGCTGTTGCACTGTTTTCCAGCTCTCTCATACACACTCACCATGAGTCAGTTCCATTAAACTACCATAGGTGTCACTGCTGTGCTCTGCCATATACATCTGATTGAACTAGATTGTCATAATTTGTTTGTAGTTCAGCAGTTCATTCAGTTCAGTTAGTTCACCAGTCACATAATACATTGTCTATCAGCCTCCTCAGGACACAGAGCTGAGTGATGCATGGCATACTATTGGTCAGGGGTCAGCAACTCCTAGCGCTGCTGTGGAGGTCGGCACCACGGCTTATATGCCTGGCATGGGGCTCTCTCTGCTGTCTTAATACATGGCAGTGCTGCTCCAGGTGGCAGTCTCTCTCAGTCGGAGGTGAGGACGCACTGGGGGAGAAAAGCATGAGGCAGCATGTACTAGTGTTTGGGCCAGGGGCTAGTCTAGTGAGAGCACAGCAACTGCCTGTGCAAAGTATAATATGGCAGCTAAACTTGTCTTTGTTCATTTCAACAAGGCTGGAAAAATGTATTTGGAGTTCTTCAATATAAAGACTAGGTGTGTGATGGGCATTCTCTGCCCCCTGCAAAACAGGCTTACTGCAGACTACTCTTTGCCCCATGTTCAACCGAAAGTGGTATCCACCAGATAAGGATCATCTTTGCTAAAAAAAAAAAAAAAAAAAAAAAAAGAACGTCAGGGACAAGGATCACACTGAAATGTAAATTTAATAGACTAAATAATCTGTTGCTGTTATGGCTTGCATTATATGACGTTCATGTAGGGGTCGATATCCTTACAATTATTGCATGGCACACTGACCACCATCCATAAAAGGTTGCTTTCTTATTAAAATCTCAAGTTTTACTATACCGACTGTAACCAAATTGTCACTATACTAACTATCACCAAATTGTACAACAGGCTAGATTTATGTTCTCTGCAGTATCCAGAGAAATAATGAACTAAATGAACTAAGTGAACTCTTTTGAACTAAATTTTTGAATGAACTAGATCTTAAAGGCGTTTTCTGTGATATTTTTTTTTTTACAGATAGACAAAAAATTTGCTGAAATTGAACACAAATATTTCCTACTGTTTTGCCGAACTTTGCGAAAAACACAGTCTCTGCTACAATCATTTCCTTACTGGTCCTGATCATGTACCGTTCATTGTGCACGTGACTTCAGTTGTTAGTCACACCCATCATGAGCATGATGTCATTACTGATGAAAGCAACATTTGTCTAAACTTTATTGACTGCCAGAGGAGCCAGGTGGAGGTGGGGGCTGGTCCTGATCACTAGACAAGCCAGCAAGCCTGCACCTGCTTTCAGATGATCACAGCAGTGATTAGAGGCAGTAGCAGCAAAAGCAAGGACTGGTAGACAAACACATTTATATATATATATATATATATATATATATCTATACAGCACAGACCAAAAGTTTGGACACACCTTCTCATTCCAAGAGTTTTCTGTATTTTCATGACTATAAAAATTGTAGATTCACACTGAAGGCATCAAAACTATGAATTAACACATATGGAATTATATACTTAACAAAAAGTGTGAAACAACTGAAAATATGTCTTATATTCTAGGTTCTTCAAAGTAGCCACCTTTTGCTTTGATTACTGCTTTGCACACTCTTGGCATTCTCTTGATGAGCTTCAAGAGGTAGTCACCTGAAATGGTTTTCACTTCACAGGTGTGCCCTGTCAGGTTTAATAAGTGGGATTTCTTGCCTTATAAATGGGGTTGGGACCATCAGTTGTGTTGTTCAGAAGTCAGGTGGATACACAGCTGATAGTCCTACTGAATGGAGTGTTAGAATTTGTATTATAGCAAGAAAAAAGCAGCTAAGTAAAGAAAAACGAGTGGCCATCATTACTTTAAGAAATGAAGGTCAGTCAGTCCGAAAAATTGGGAAAACTTTGAAAGTGTCCCCAAGTGCAATGGCCAAATCCATCAAGTGCTACAAAGAAACTGGCTCACATGAGGACCGCCCCAGGAAAGGAAGACCAAGAGTCACCTCCGCTGCGGAGGATAAGTTCATTCGAGTCACCAGCCTCAGAAATCGCAGGTTAACAGCAGCTCAGATTAGAGACCAGGTCAATGCCACACAGAGTTCTAGCAGCAGACACATCTCTACAACAACTGTTAAGAGGAGACTGTGTGCAGCAGGCCTTCATGGTAAAATAGCTGCTAGTAAACCACTGCTAAGGACAGGCAACAAGCAGAAGAGACTTGTTTGGGCTAAAGAACACAAGGAATGGACATTAGACCTGTGGAAATCTGTGCTTTGGTCTGATGAGTACAAATTTGAGATCTTTGGTTCCAACCACCGTGTCTTTGTGCAACGCAGAAAAGGTGAACGAATGGACTCTACATGCCTGGTTCCCACCGTGAAGCATGGAGGAGGAGGTGTGATGGTGTGGGGGTACTTTGCTGGTGACACTGTTGGGGATTTATTCAAAATTGAAGGAATACTGAACCAGCATGGTTACCACAGCATCTTGCAGCGGCATGCTATTCCATCCGGTTTGCGTTTAGTTGGACCATCATTTATTTTTCAACAGGACAATGACCCCAAACACACCTCCAGACTGTGTAAGGGCTATTTGACCAAGAAGGAGAGTGATGGGGTGCTACGCCAGATGACCTGGCCTCCACAGTCACCAGACCTGAACCCAATCGAGATGGTTTGAGGTGACCTGGACCGCAGAGTGAAGGCAAAAGGGCTAACAAGTGCTAAGCATCTCTGGGAACTCCTTCAAGATTGTTGGAAGACCATTTCAGGTGACTACCTCTTGAAGCTCATCAAGAGAATGCCAAGAGTGTGCAAAGCAGTAATCAAAGCAAAAGGTGGCTACTTTGAAGAACCTAGAATATAAGACATATTTTCAGTTGTTTCACACTTTTTTGTTAAGTATATGATTCCACATGTGTTAATTCATAGTTTTGATGCCTTCAGTGTGAATCTACAATTTTTATAGTCATGAAAATATAGAAAACTCTTGGAATGAGAAGGTGTGTCCAAACTTTTGGTCTGTACTTATATATATATATATGCTATAAGGATATAATCATTTATTTACTACAATACATAGGATAATGAATCTTACTCATATTTTTTATGAAAAGGCAGACACTAAAAGAGTCAAGAAACTATACCTACAATCATACATTGTAAATTAGTTCTATAATACTCTGCATTTTACTGTGGGTGGAGGTAAGCAAATAAATCTTAATTTCTGGACATTATGACTTGTATTGCAGTAGTAAAAGTCTGTACAATAGGGTATACTGCCCAGGTGTAAAGTAAAGTATTAAAGGGATTTTCTGGACCCAAACGGAGTTTTTATACTGATGACCAATTCACAGGGTAGGCCATCAGTTTGTGATCTGTGGGGGTAAGACATAAAGGCCCTGCACAGATCAGTTGTTCCAGCAGCCTCTGGAGCCTCTGGGCACCCGAATCTAGTGCAGTGGGCGGCGAGCATGTGCAGGCTGCTTAGAGTGCTGGCCAAAAGTATTGGCACCCCTGCAATTCTGTCAGATAATACTCAATTTCTTCCAGAAAATGATTGCAATCACAAATGCTTTGGTAATAATATCTTCATTTATTTTGCTTGCAATGAAAAAACACAAAAGAGAATGAAAAAAAAAGTCAAATCATTGATCATTTTACACAAAACTCAACCTTTAGACAAAATAACTGCGAACAACCGCTTCCGGTAACCATCAATGAGTTTCTTACAATGCTCTGCTGGAATTTTAGACCATTCTTCTTTGGCAAATTTCTCCAGGTCCCTGAGATGTGAAGGGTGCCTTCTCCAAACTGCCATTTTGAGATCTCTCCACAGGTGTTCTATGGGATTCAGGTCTGGACTCATTGCTGGCCACTTTAGAAGTCTCCAGTGCTTTCTCTCAAACCATTTTCTAGTGCTTTTTGAAGTGTGTTTTGGGTCATTGTCCTGCTGGTAGACCCATGACCTCTGAGGGAGACCCAGCTTTCTCACACTGGGCCCTACATTATGCTGCAAAATTTGTTGGTAGTCTTCAGACTTCATAATGCCATGCACACTGTCAAGCAGTCCAGTGCCAGAGGCAGCAAAGCAACCCCAAAACATCAGGGAACCTCCACCATGTTTGACTGTAGGGACCGTGTTCTTTTCTTTGAAGGCCTCTTTTTTTTTCCTGTAAACTCTATGTTGATGCCTTTTCCCAAAAAGCTCTACTTTTGTCTCATCTGACCAGAGAACATTCTTCCAAAAAGTTTTTGGCTTTCTCAGGTAAGTTTTGGCAAACTCCAGCCTGGCTTTTTTATGTCTCTGGGTCAGAAGTGGGGTCTTCCTGGGTATCCTACCATAGAATCCCTTTTCATTCAGACGCCGACGGATAGTACGGGTTGACACTGTTGTACCCTCGGACTGCAGGGCAGCTAGAACTTGTTTGGATGTTAGTCGAGGTTCTTTAGCCACCATCCGCACAATCTTTCTTTGAAATCTCTCGTCAATTTTTCTTTTCCATCCACATCTAGGGAAGTTAGCCACAGTGCTATGGGCTTTAAACTTCTTGATGACACTGCGCACGGTAGACACAGGAACATTCAGGTCTTTGGAGATGGACTTGTAGCCTTGAGATTGCTCATGCTTCCTCACAATTTTGCTTCTCAAGTCCTCAGACAGTTCTTTGGTCTGCTTTCTTTTCTCCATGCTCAATGTGGTACACACAAGGACACAGGACAGAGGTTGAGTCAACTTTAATCCATTTCAACTGGCTGCAAGTGTGATTTAGTTATTGCCACCACCTGTTATGTGCCACAGGTAAGTAACAGGTGCTGTTAATTACACAAATTAGAGAAGCATAACATGATTTTTCAAAGGGTGCCAATACTTTTGTCCACCCCCTTTTTATGTTTGGTGTGGAATTATATCCAATTTGGCTTTTTGACAATTCTTTTTGTGGTTTTCCATTGACGACAAATTAAATGAAGATATTATTACCAAAGCATTTGTGATTGCAATCATTTTCTGGAAGAAATTGAGTATTATCTGACAGAATTGCAGGGGTGCCAATACTTCTGGCCAGCACTGTATGTTCATTTATTAGGAGTGGAGCTACAATTACAATTCCCTGGTGTCACTGCTATACAGTGGACAGGGCTGCAGTGCCGCTCCTATCACTTGAATAAGAGCAGCCTGTACATACTACCTGTCTGCTGCTGCAGTCAGTGCCTGGAGGTTGACAGAACAGCTGATCCGTGCACGGTCTGGATTTCAGACACCCACAGATCACATACTGTTGAGTTGACCTACCCTGTGGTCATCAGTATGAAAACACCATTTGAAACTAGAAAACCCCTTTAACAAGTCAATGACAATTATAGATTGTTATGTCTTATATGTTTTAGTTTCAGATAAAAATCCTACCTTCTGCACTGAGGTGCGCCATTTCCAGAGGACAAAGAAAAACGTATCTCATTCCAAGACCTTTAGACATGACGTTGTCCACATCCCTTGGTGAGATCACTCCATCCACAACAAGAAAAAGAATCTGTCAAACACTTTGGAAAGTCAGTATTTTATTACAGTATAGATTTTTATGTAGTTCTGTTTTATTCCCTTTTATAATTAGGACACCAATGTATTCGGAGGTGCTGTAGACAGATTTATTTCTATGTATATTTCAGGACAATCCCTTTAGGCTGAGGCCCCACATTGTGGAAATACAGTTTTATTTTGTTGCAGATTTTGTTGCGTTTTTTTGAGCCAAAGTCAGGGGTGGATTAAGCAGAAGGAAGAAGTATAAATTCTTCCTTTTATTTCCCACTCCTTTCGTAGTCACTCTTGGGTTTGGCTCCAAAAAAAGCAGCAAAATCTGCAATAAAAAAAGCTGTGTTTTTGCAGTGTGGGGCGTTTTTGTAAACCGCAGCATGTCAATTATACCTGCGGAAAGGCTGGTGTTTTCCATATACAGTAGGTATAATAGGGTCAGAAAGTCTTCAGATGAAAACTATGCAGATTTTCTGTGAAAAACGCTCCGGAAGAAACCACGTTGCATTTCAGCAGCACTCTTTTATGCAAGTTTTTTTTTTACAGCGATTCGCTACCTGGGGCCTTAGCCTTAGGCCCCTGGCAGACGACCATGGAAGAGATCCGTGTGCTATCAGTGACCCATTCATTTGTATGGGCACATGCACACGACCATGTTTTTCACTGATCAGTCTGCGAGCTGTGATTCCGCACAGCGTCAGATAGAACATTTCCTATTCTGTTCAGTTTTTGCGGAACAGACTCACCCATAGAAGTCTGTGGGAGACTAAAAACCTAGGACGGCGTACTGAGGTACTCCGTGTGTCATCAGTGTGCCGTCCGTTTTCGCGGACAAGCTAGGGATATAATTAGATGTCTCCTATGTTTTTTTATGGTGGATCCGCAAAATAGGATCACACACTGATGGCACACTGAAGACACTCTATCGGTTTTTGCGGACCTACTTCACTGATGCTGAAGACACACTGAAGACACCCTGGCCGCAAAAACTGAACACTAATTACTGGTTGTGTAGAGGCCATGTTGCCTTTTTGCCCCCCTGCTGACCGCAAATTACCCACGGTCATCTGCAACTAGCCTTAAAGAGGTTTTCTAGTCAAACTAGAAAACCCTGGAGGAGACAAGCATGGGTTAAAATAAAAGAACAAGGGATACTCACCTACTCCTGTTCCTTTGTTATGACATCAACTCACCTGTTCCATTCCGTGCCCACATTGGTCATGCCGGAATTGAAAAGGGCTAGGGTGACAATCACATATTGGATACATGTCATACTAATACGTCACCAGTAGCCGCCATATAACCGCTGAGGCCAGTGGTTGGGCACAACCACTACAGCTACTGGATGGAATGGGGGCACCCAGTGCTGCAATAGAGCACCAGGGGTAGGCAAGTATCCCATATTTTTTTAAATTTATGGTCACAGCACAGTAATCAGACATCTGCCTGCTAACGAGCTGTGCACCTGTGTGTCATCACATGACCATGGACCGTACATCACATGACCATGGACCGTACATCACATGACCATGGACCGTACATCACATGACCATGGACCATACATCACATGACCATAGACAGATTTTTATCCACTGGAAGTAAGCAGAATAAATGACAGCAAGCAGAGATCTAGAAATCTGTGAGGAATTGATACAAAAAGTATATTGGAAAATTGTACAACTTTTCATTATATAAACAATAACATTAGTCTTTCAATATTGGTCTGAAAGTGACCAACCCCTTTAATCCTTCTCCTTCCCTGGATTCACTTTTGGATTTAGCTGAAAAATCGGCCCCTACAAGTACATGTGTTTTTCCACTTTCAACAATGAATACACAAAACAATACTGGGTGCGATTTCCTGTTTTTGTGTCTCTTTCCTTGAATCATCTAGTGTCACATAACTGTGGTCTGCGTGTATAAGCTGCCGATAAATCACAATGAAATCTGTGTTATTGGTAAAAGTTGTCTATGTAGACAAAAAATTACCCCTGGGGTTAAAGAATATAAGGGGCCGCATGATATATATCATGTATATATATAGGGTCATTAGGGGGCATTATTACTGGGGGTAGATTACTTATATAAAGGGGCTTAAAGAATATAAGGAAAATTATGATTATAAGGGGTCATTAGAGTGCTTTATGAATATAACTGGGGTCATTAATATAAGGAGGCATTGGGGCAGTATTTATCTCAGAGGGCATAATATAAGGGGGCAATTGAGCAGTATTAAATTAGGGAGCACTTGGGATTTATTACAGGGGTTTTCCAGCTCATTTTTATTGATGATCAATCCTCAGGATACATCATGAATAAGAGATCAGCAGGTTATGACACTTGGGACCCCCACTGATCAGGTGTTTAAAGGGGCCGTGGCATGCATGCAGGCACGGTGATCCCTTCATTGTTTACATTGCACGCTTTCCTGTTTTATAGTGACCGTGTGATGTAATTACGACCTTGTCCTATAGAAGTGTATAGGATGAGGCTGTAGTTACATTACATGGCCACTATGAAACGAACGATACAATGTAAACAGAGAAGGGGTCATGGCGCTTGTACAAGTGCTGTGGACCCCTTCAAACAGCAGATCAACGGGGTTTCCGGGTGACTTTTATTATTGGAAAAGGAGCCAAAGATGTCTGTGTTGCAAACTTTACAGAGACGGGTCACAGCTGGAAGAAGTGATCATGGAGGTCCAGTCCAGATAGAGACAGAATGTGAATGATTATAGTCAGAGATGTCACCTGTAAGTTATGAAATGTTTCCTGTTCTATATTCACCTAAATTGTCTGCAGAGCCCTGTGTAGAGCCGGTATATACCACTATGAGTTCACCATAGTGATGATATCAGTATACCTGAGTTGGGGGCCCACTTGGACATATTTGCCCTCCATGTGCTGAAACCCTAGCTACGCCTCTGCCTATGTCTCAAGAACTACTGGATGTCATGACTTGTAATAGAGCAAAAAAGCTCAGGAGGCAGAACAGCATTTTTATTGCTTATGTAGCTTGTAAAACAAAATATCACAATAAATACTGAATGCTGGAATACTTTATCCCAGAGCTTTTAGGATATGTTCACACAAAGGAATTTGGAGAGGAATTTAAGGCAGTCTTCTGCCTCAGAACTTCTCCAAAAACCAGCCCTGTGGAACTCATGGCAGATAGACGAGGCTGAGCGCTGGCTTTCTAGCGTGGATTTCCAAGTGCGATTAACCTCATATACAAAGGGGCCAATCGGACATGAGGTCAGATGCTATGGTTTCTATGGTGATTCTGTCACAGAAGCCACGACAAGATCAAACTGGATGGTTCTTTTTTCAATATGCATCCATCACTGACTCCCATTGGGTCAGTAGGTGGCAGATTCTTAAACAAAGGGCCAAATACTATAAATTGCTGAATATTTGAGAAATATCCAAGACAAAACAAAACAAAGTCCCCCCTCCAGTTGCCCCTCCAGCATTGTATTCAACTCATCTGTGTCCTCTGGACGCAGATGAATTAAAGACAGGACATACAGTACCTCCCGCTTACTGGGACAGCACCTAGAATCCAGGACAGTCCTGCTGAATCTGGGACAATGGGGAGGTTTGAGTGGTAAAAATTAAAACAAATTGCCTAATGGTAATGGCTGTAATAGATTTGAAGTGTGAATTTTATTCTTTTCTAATCCTATGTATCCTCTTAGGGTCAGGGGTTTCTAACCCATCAGGTCCATTTATAAAAGTGGTAGTCATTGTGAGGCAATCTCTATAAAAGGGTTGCCCAGGACTTATATATTGGTGATGTATCCTTAGGATAAGTTATCAATATCAGCTCAGGGGGGTCAGACACCTGGCATTAGCTGTTTGAAGAGTCCATAGCCCTCATCCTCATGAGCACTGTATCTAATTTCCTATGCAGATGACATGACATTCATCATTGTACCAAGCACAGCCCCTACAATATCTACAGTAGTGAACTTCATATTCATTGAAGAGGTTGCAGAACTCACCAGAACCCTGCACCCTCTTCTACCAGCTAGTTGGTGGTAGTCCCAGTTGCTGGACCTCCACCTATAGCATACTGATGGGAAGGTTAGATTATCAACATATAAGTCCCAGAAAACCCCTTTAACATGCATGTTTGGCAGTGTGGAGTTTTGGTGGTCTTTTTGGAATATTTTACACATCTTATAGATTGGTAAAGAATAATATGTGCAAGTAATATTTCAGATGTTGTGATTAAAGAGTGGCACTAATATTTCAGATGAAATAGCCTTATATGTCCGGATTATACAGTGAGACTAATATTTCATTGGTGATCAATGACTTACCAATCAGATCAAACTTGTGTAGATAGTTACATGAAATTCTAAAGTTTGGCATACACTATGGTATGTGACACATGTTTTTGGCCACTTTTAGCAAGACTAGCCTCCTAATGTTTATGGTGGTATTACTACTCTACTACATGCACCGCTGGGGGAAAAAAATGGTCAAGCATGTTGGATATCCAACATATCTTCTGTTCTCAAGAAAGATAAAGTTGCTGCCAGAGGTATCTGGCAACGCTTCCCTTTTAAGTACACGTGCAAGGGCCCTCCACTTGATGGCAACTTTAGAGCCTTACCTTCTACCCAATATGGGCCAGCAGTAGCTAAGAAGCTACGAAGCCCTACTAAATACTCCGAGATTATGTAACTCTCTGACTCCTAGATAGTCTATTAAACACAATTATACCATTTAAATATATATATAAAAAATCACAGGGATTATCTGCTAAACTAGTGAAAATGTTTGGGATTTACGGGATGTGCTACTATGCAGTCCTTGACATGTCGGAGTCCATTATAAATCTTTGTTGGTGAAGATGTTGAGCTTCTTATTACGGCTGAATCGTTTGCGTAACAATCTATGTCACACAATATCTTCAGCTTTACTTCCAGATTCTCCAGAACGCATTCCTAAAGGCAATAAAAAATAATCGTCAGAAGCGCAATTATTTATATTAGATGAAGTTTCAAGCCCTGGCATGGATATTTTTCTTTGTCTTCTTAGTCTTAGTTTTATAGTTTCACAATATGAACTTGATAAAGGTGAAATTTAGATTTCCAAAGAAAGTGAAATTGAAAGCAACGCAAAAGTAGTTTTGGAGAAGCACCAAATTTAGAATCTACTCCTATGCAATGGTTTCTTATTCCTGTACCAACCCCTTATGATCAGCATTAGTCATCAAAACGTCTGAATCTGTAGTACTAGATCTGGTAATGACAGCTCCTCCCTGTCACTTAGCCTAGGCTGCCATTAGCTTTAGTGTTGCTCAAAAATATGTTGAATCCTGACTTCTGATGTTATGCCATAAAGTAGACAGTTCACATATTGGCTTGTTTTAGATCTCTCTGTTGGAAATTTCCCCTAGCTTCCACAATCTTATATCATTTTTCCCATGTGACTATGCTGGAAACTTTTTCCAAATATTTCACCATATCTTTTACCTTTTTTACGCATTCTGAAAATCCTTGATGTCCCAATAGGCACAGGACATTACTGGCAATTATGTCAAGTACAATAACTTGACCACATCAAGGGCCACTGGCATCTAGATTTGTCCTTCTGGCTCCACCAGTCCTTGCATCTCACTCTTTCTACCCTAAATGGGCCCATAAACATTTGATGTATGTTGGCCAAATGTGCTTTTTTCAGTGGGAGTAGCCAACCATCAAATGTTTACGGGAGTGTCTCTTTCCCTCAGCGGAAGTTGTTTGATGGTTTTCAACAAGTTCGATCCTTTGTTGGATCTGATGGAATATAAATTGACAGCTGAGCTGACATGTATATGGGATTTGGGGTGTCAAGAATTGCAGCCGAACGAGCCTTCAGCCGAAGGCTACGTTAGTTGTGTGGCCACATCAAATTCTGAACTGTATTGTCTGCATAATGGACAGCTAGTGGAGGGATTGACAGGGAGGACATTTGTGGAATAACAGGTATGGGACTGAGGATACATTGGAGGAATGCCAGTCTGTTTATAGTAAGGTGCTCATTGAGGGGGGGCATTGCATTAATATAGTTCTGATATGATAAGTGAAAAGACTACAATTTAGTGCCAAAAGGAACACAGTAAGACATACTGTATTAGAGTCATAGCTGTCAGTGATGAACTGATAAGCAGAAAGGTGTTCAATTCCCCTGCAGCACCATCTCCGAAGAAATGAAGCATTACACAGTGCTCATTGAAACTAATACCATGTTTCTCCGAAAATAAGACAGGGTCTTATATTATTTTTTGTTCCGACATCAAAGGATGTCTTATTTTTTTCCATGAACAGCAATCCACTCAACAGACCCCCTTAGATCCAAAACAATTAGAGTCTGCAAGTGCCAATGGTGGATGGGCTGTCACACACAGAACTGCGTCACTCTTGTCAAAGGCATGTCACTGTCAGGTCCCTTGCCATTGCAGCAGCATTCAGTGCAACCAAGTATAGCAGTTGGTTCCCCTTGGTGACCAGAAGCAGCCACAACAGAGTGATGCCTGCGGTTCTCCTTGATCTGTGTGTGAGAAACCAGCACTACCAGTAGTCAACCCTTATTGTTGTGTCACTAGTGCCATCTTGTACAGATAGCTCCCTTAAAGTCAATGTCCAATTCATTTTCAGTGAGATTCTTTTTGGGGCATCTGCTTTCCTTGATGAAGGGTCTACTGTATCTGTTCTGCTGTATTCTATTATAGCTGCCTGGACACTTTTTTTTTAATGAACTGTAACTAGGACTTATTTTCGGAGTAGGGCTTATATTTCAAGCATACTCCAAAAATCCTGAAAAATCATGCTAAGGCTTATTTTTGGGGTAGGTCTTATTTTCCAGAGAAACATGGTAAGTTGTCCATGTAATTTACATCGTGTTGGGTCCTCCAGAGTGACAGCACCCTTTGTGGCAGTTCTCGGTTTTGACTGACATATGAGGAACCTGAAAGCAGAAGAGGAAATTGCTGTCAATTAAATTTTGTAATACAATAAAATTATGGATTTTTTTCTCTACTATTTTCTTCAACTAATAGATGTCTATTAAATACAGTCTGCATTTCAGCAAAGCCAAAGTGTGTACTAGGCAAGTGTGAACAGTTTCTTTCAGAACAGATCGGTAAAAGAATCATCAAATGGTTGAGTTTCCATGCAAAGCCATAAAAAAAGAGTCCAATAATAGGTTCATTGTGTCAGCAAATCACAAAAATCAATGCCTCTCAGCTTGGATTATATGAAAACCAAAAGTAAGGAAACTCGAGGTTGCAAGAAACCCAACCATCTCTGGTTATCCGGGATGTATGAATGGACAGTTTGCTGAAAGGCTCATTCACACTGGGAGAATTGTCGTGTTCTTTTGGATCACTCCAATAATGTTTTTGCGGGGCTCAAATTCATCCACCCTGATCAGGGTCAGCATGTCCTTACTGACAATGTAAACCTTGCACTTTATAGTGATCATCACAACGCGCTGTATAAGTTCAGAAAGTGCAGAAAAGAGCAAGGCTATGTTTTCTGGGAACGTTTATTACACCTAAGGAAATTAAATACATTTCAAGACTTTCCAAGTCTTTACAAAAAATTAAAAGGTAACCCACCCAATGTGATTTTTTTTAACCCCAATCGATCCCCAGCCTATTTAGCAACAATTCAATAGCTCTTCTACCATAACTTTCTGATCATCTGATCAAAATTGTACCATATGCAGATGTACCTTATCTAGTCACCTGGTTGGGGTTAGTCATGGCTCTAATCGTGGACAGTCAAGTGGGATTTGCTCCCAATATGGCAATTGAAATTTCGCACAGGCAGTGTTGGGACAGTTTCCCTGGGCATGCGCAGTAATGAATTCAGTACTCATTTACAATGTAGATTTTTGTATATAGGTACAGTAGAGCACATCTGCATTGTGCTTATGGGCAATAAACCTAAGATAGCCAAAAATCTCTCTCTCCCGAACCCCTCATACACATGCACACTTGGCTTGAAATCTATTTGGCTGACATAAATCTAACGACTAGCTTAAAGCATAACCAAATTCAATTTTCTGGTAGCATTTGTGACATTAAAATATAATATGTATATAATAAGTATATGTAATATACTTTATTATCAAATTTTGCATCATTTCTCTGAAATCCTGAATTTCAGTTTCTTTCCCTTATTCCTCAATTGCTAGCTAAGATTTGAATACTGCTTCTCACTGTATGGGAGCCAGGCTCTTGTGCAATGAAAGCTTTTCCAATTTATAATGTAGAACAGTTATTGTGGCATCATATAAAAGATGAGATTATTAGCTTTCATATAATGCCAGATCTCAGTTCCTTCTCATCAGTAAATAACAGTTGTATTGGGAGGAGCTGCATATAAATAAGCCAATTCCGAATGCATGTTCAACTGGTGATATCTCTGTAAATTATACAGATGGAACTGTGATCTTGGTGTCATATGATAATCTCACCTTTCATATGACACCAGAATTACAGTCCTTCGTTATAAAATGCCCAAGATATAACTCTTTAAAGTCTCAGATTCCCTGCATTATACAGGATGAAGGTCAACTTCAGTACAGGATTTCATAGCAACATTTAATAATGTTACAAATGCTGGCGGAAAATAAAAAAATTTTAGATTAGAAAATTTATTTGCTGTTTAAGAAAGCAACTCAAAAAACCATTGTATAGTCAAGTCCTTGAGAAGGAAGTTTGCAGGTCAAACAACTTTCACTCGACATTTTGTGTGCTTTACATAGTCTCAATATCTTTGGAATGGCTGAACCATTGTGATCTTATTATGTCCTCTATAAGATCAGTTTGGGGAAGATTTTGTCACAAAAATTTTTTACAGGATTACGCTAGCGTTTGGGTTTCTGTTATTCGGGTTCCGCATGGGGACTCAAAAGACGGAGACCTTGTCCGCTTAAAAAGCAGTTACATGTGGAAACCCGTGGAGCCCAAAGACTATAATGGGGTCTGTTGGGTTTCCTCCTGTTTTCTGTTGGTTTTATACTGAAGTCCTCCTTGTAGGACTTTTCTCTCTGACAAATTTAAGCGGATTCTGCGACGTAGTCTCCTATGGAGAACTCCAACACAACTGTGAATCCAGCCTTACACATCTAAATCTTGGCTTATCATACAAGTGTAATGCAGTGTGATACTAGGAAATGCTAGGTAGGTACATTTGTGTTAAGTCATTGAAAGCTCTTCCAGTCTCCATTTCACAGGGTAATACAGATTTAGCAGAAGTTAAACTGACATTGATAACTTGCTGCTGTTTGATATCTTAGAACATAACAAAATACATTGAAAAAACATTACAAGAGTTGTATGGTCAGTGGTTAGCACTGTTGCCTTGTAGAACTGGGGTCCAGGGTTTGATTCCAACCAAGGACAACATCTGCAAGGAGTTTGTATGTTCTCCCTGTGTTTGCGTGGGTTTCCTCTGGTATTTCCTCCCTCACTCTGAAGACATACTGACAGGGAGTTTAGCTGGTGGGACGGTGAGCAAAGACAATTTCTGTGAAGTGTTAAGCTCGAGAAATAGCTAATAATAGATAAAGCGGTATTTGCATCTTGGACCTTTATGATGTATCCTGTGGATATGCCAAATGTCTAAAAGATACGCTAAATGTCTGAAAGATGTGGGAACCACATTTTAGAAAGGGGATGCCCAACCCTCATTTTATAGCAGTGGTTAATGGTAACTGTCTCCATTCACTTCTATGAGACATCCAAAAATAGCCAAGACTCCCTCCACGCATGTATTAAACATTTATAACATATCATGTGGTTATGCCATAAATTTCCCAGTTGGGAGTACCCCTTTCTCATTCTGTGCCCTGCCACCTGAAGTCACCAATTTTTTTTTGGGGGGGGACAGCAAACAATTTAATAAGAGCCTCTGAAATGTCCCACAAGGCCTGCCATTAGACAACCTGTGTGCCACTGGCTAAAGCCTATAGTTCATGTCAAGAGCAGTAAATGCCAAGGTAAACTAGGACTGATCAGTGGGAACCTTCTAGAAAAGTGCTATAGTGAGAACATCCTTGGAGTTTCATTTTTTTTTCTCACTTACACACAAGGCATAGCAGTATACAATTGCACAATTTCCTCTGTTTATATGCACTATGTGTATTTTGTATGAGGCCTTATAGATCAAAGATAAGCTTGTGTGTCAATGTCTATTGATAACATACATAATGTACTAAGATGTTATCTGACAATAGTCTGTTTAGCCATTTAGCAGTGTGGTTTTTGGTTAGGTGCAGCCTATTGTATTAGTTTTATAGTTGGGAATGTTGACAGATATGATGATGGGATGGCAGATAAAATACAATAGTTAGTATAGTCTTGTGTCTGTTTCTCAGTACCTTGCATTATGTTTTTCTGAATGTGAATTGTAGAGCGATTCTACATGAAAGCCAACCAGGGCAGATTTACTAATCCCATCCACACATTGCAGATAAATATCCACAGCAGACACGCTGCGATTTCAAAAGCGGTCATGTTTTTGGAAATCGCAGCATGTCAATTATACCTATGGAAATGCTGGTGTTTTCCATGTAGATATAATTGAAGCAGAAAGTCCTCAGAGGAAAACTCAGGAAAACTGCACTGTGTTTCTGCCGTGGTTTTCCTGCAGCGCTTTTTGGTTGCGGCCCACTTTGTGGGGCCTTAGACTTAGACGCTTTCATCTAACTTTATACCACTAATCAGTTGATTTTACTTTGCAATACAATTTTTTGCGTCTTTTGGCTCAATTTTAGCCATTCCCTTTGCCACTAAGTCACTAAGTAACTAAGTCACACCACTTGTCTAGCAAGGTCCAAAAAGTGTCTAAAATGCATAATAAATGTGGTATAAGATATGTACACCAGGTTTATTTTTACAGAACTCAGGCACATTCAGCTTAGTAAATCTCCCTAAAACTAAGGCCCCAAGTAGCAAAACCCAGCAAAAAAACGCTGCTGAAAAATATGCGGCAGAAACACATGACAGTTTTTCGCAGTGTTTTTCATTGCGTTTTTGCAGAGTTTTCCTCTGCAGACTTTCTGCCCTTCTTATACCTATACAGGAAAACACCTGCATTTCCACAGGTATAAATAACATACTGTGATTATCAAAAACGCAGGTTTTCCTGCTGCATATTTTTTTTCTGCAATCTGTGGATGGGATTAGCCAGAATTGCATTCACTTTGCAGGTAATATAAAACGCTGCATTTTTGCAACATGGGGATTAAGCCTAACTGAGATTCTCTTTCTGTGCCCCTCTGAAGCAACTTTAGGGGTCATTTAGGTCAAGACTGAAGAACAGAGTGAGTAACCCTTTCATAGCTGGTGCCTTATATATTTTACAGTCTGTGCTCAGTGTTGGATTATTGTTTGTTGCCCACTGCACGGTGGCGCAGTGGTTAGCACTGGAGTCCTGGGTTCGAATCCTGCCGAGGACAATATCTGCAATGAGTTTGTAGGTTCTCCCTGTGTTTGTGTAGGTTTCCTCCCACACTCCAGAGACATACTGATAAGGAATGTAGATTGTGAGTCCTATATGGGACAGTGACCACAATGTCTGTAAAGCGCTGTGGAATATGATGGCGCTATATAAGTAAGCGGAATAAATAAATAACACTGTCCATCTATACAGAACATGAGTCCATCAAATTTTTGTATATTGAAGTTTTTGTTATTACACGCAGGATATCATCAATAAAGTCTAGTAGGTTATTTGTGAACTGCAATGACAGTTTTTTTGGGTTTGTTTTGTTAAATTGTAGTGCAATATGGCATTTTAACATAGCATCATGGTATGTTATTTTATGTACCTTCAATAGTCTAATAATAACAGAAATAATGTGCAATATCACAATGTGCTTACTGTGGTCAAAAATGACAGTAACCATGGGTGTAATAACTAGGGTAGCAGACATAGCAGCTGCTATGGGACCCATTTCACAAGGCCATGGGTGCAATTAGTGATAACTATGTATGATGGAAGGGGATGTGGAAAACTGAATGCGCCTCCATTACTTTAATAGGATATCATAATGCCTACATGTGACATCATTATAAGTGCTTTCTTAATATGCTGTGATGTCACAGTCTACACAGTGCATTATCACTGTGCTATAATGTTATAGTGGGCATTCTCTCTTTACTGTGACATCACTGTATACATTATCCCTGTACTGTGACATCACTGTGTACATCAGCCTGATACTGTGACATCTATGTGTGTATTATCCCTGTACTGTGACATCACTGTATACATTATCCCTGTAATGTGATCTCACTGTGTACATTATCCCTGTACTATGACATCACTGTGTGCATTAACCCTGTACTGTGACATCACTGTGTACATCATCCTGATACTGTGACATCACTGTATTCATTATCCCTGTAATGTGACATCACTGTGTACATCATCCTGATACTGTGACTTCACTGTATTCATTATCCCTGTAATGTGACATCACTGTGTACATTATCCCTGTACTATGACATCACTGAGTATATTATCCCTGTACTGTGACATCACTGTGTACATCAGGGGTAGGCAACCTTTTTTGTTCAGAGTGCCGATTTTAATAAAAAAATCAAAGATGAGGTACTCGGAGTGCCGGTCAATAATTGTAAGTCTGACGACCCCTAAACTAAAGTCATATACCACAAACCATAACACAGAAGTTCTGCCACAAGATGCTTTAGGACACATGCGTTTACTGCTATTTCCTGGGACGCTCCTGTACTTTCTGATTAGAAGCAATGAAAGTCCATGTGCAGCCCCCAATTAGTGGTAAATGTGTCCAGGAGCACCGTATGGCGGCACCTTATGGTGGAAACACACTATGTATCTGGTGCATTTTTACACAAAAAAAAACGCGTGTGTTTTCTGTGCAAAAACACATCCTTAATGCAGAAAACACACCGTTATACAGAATAATGTCCCATAGTGGCCCCTGCACACGGTATTATGTCCCATAGAGGCCCCTGCACAAGGTATTATATCCCATAACAGCCTCTGCACACCGTATTATGTCACATAGTGGCCCCTGCACGCGGTATTATGTCATACAGTGGCCCCAGAACACAGTATTATGTCATATAGTGGCCCCAACACACGGTATTATATCATATAGTGGCCCCAGCACGCGGTATTAGGTCCCATAGCGGTCCCTGCACATGGTATTAGGTCCCATAGCGGTCCCTGCACACGGTATTAGATCCCATAGCGGTCCCTGCACACGGTATTAGGTCCCATAGCGGTCCCTGCACATGGTATTAGGTCCCATAGCAGCCCCTGCACAAGGTATTATATCCCATAACAGCCTTTGCACACCGTATTATGTCACATAGTGGCCCTTGCACACGGTATTATGTCATACAGTGGCCCCAGCACACGGTATTATGTCATATAATAATAATAATAATAGTCCTTTAATAGTCCCACAATGGGGAAATTCAGTGTGTTACAGCAGCAAAGATAAGCAGATACAAATACAAATACAACATGTACAGGAATATTCCAAGGTGAGAGGCATTACATTAATAGCAGACAGACAGATAGGACGTAGCAGAGGGGGGGGGGGGGATATAACAGGCAGAGAGATATTTTCAGTTCTCTGTGTGTAATGATCTCCGTTTATGTCGGTGTTGGTTGTACAGCCTAACCGCGGTGGGGGAGGAAAGACTTCCGATAGCGCTCCTTCTCACACCTAGGGTGGAGCAGTCGGTCACTGACAGTACTGCTCAGCGCGATCACAGTATCATGCATGGGATGGGACTTCTTCTTCTGCATGGAGCTCACCACGGACAGTATCCTTCTGTCACCCACCACCTGCACTGGGTCCAGTGGGCTCCCCAGGACAGAGCTGGCCCTTCTAATCAGCTTGTCAAGTTTATTTCTGTCCCTGGTTGATATACTGCTCCCCCAGCAGGTCACTCCAAAGAAGATGGCTGATGCCACTACCGAGTTGAAGAAAGTTCTAAGAAGTGCCCCCCGGATTCCAAAGGCTCTCAGCTTCCTAAGCAGGTAGAGCCTGCTGTGGCCCTTCCTGTACAGGGCCTCCATATGATCTGCCCAGTCCAGCTTATTATTAAGGAGCAAACCCAGGTACTTATAGGTGTTCACAATCTCGATGCCCGTCCCCAGGATGTCCACTGGTTTAGGAGGGCTTCTGCCTTTGCGGAAGTCCACCACCATCTCCTTGGTCTTCCCCGCGTTAATCTTCAGGTGGTTCCGGTGGCACCAGTCCACAAAATCCCGGTTCAGTTCTCTGTACTCCCTGTCATCATCATCTGTGATGAGACCCACTATTGCAGAGTCGTCAGAATACTTCTGTAGGTAGCAGCTGGATGAGTTGCACCTAAAATCTGCAGTGTACAGTGTGAAGAGGAAAGGGGCGAGAACCGTACCCTGAGGTGCCCCCCGTATTACAGATCACTGTACCTGACACACAGTCTCGGGCTCTCACGTATTGAGGTCGTATAGTGGCCCCAGCACACGGTATTATGTCACATAGTGGCCTCTGCACACCGTATTGTATCACATAGTGACCCCAGCACACGGTATTATGCCATATAGTGGCCCCAGCACACGGTATTAGGTCCCATAGCGGTCCCTGCACACGGTATTAGGTCCCATAGCCGTCCCTGCACACGGTATTAGATCCCATAGCGGTCCCTGCACATGGTATTAGGTCCCATAGCGGTCCCTGCACATGGTATTAGGTCCCATAGCGGCCTCTCCACACGGTATTAGGTTCCATAGCGGTCCGTGCACACGGTATTAGGTCACATAGTGGTCCCTGCACATGGTATTAGGTTCCATAGCGGTCCGTGCACACGGTATTAGGTCACATAGCGGTCCCTGCACATGGTATTAGGTCACATAGCGGTCCCTGCACACGGTATTATGTCCCATAGCGGTCCCTGCACACGGTATTATGTCCCATAGCGGTCTCTGCACACGGTATTATGTCTCATAGCTCTCTTCAGACCCCCGAGTATAATAAGTGCAGGACCAAGAGAGGTGACAAACACAAAAAAACAATGTACTCACCATTCCACGCTCCGCAGCCGCTGTGTTCTCTTCGGCGCTTCTGCCTGTAGTCAGCGACCGCTGAATGGGTCTCTGGGGTCACGTCGCGTCATTATGCGTAATGACGCCGGACGTGACCCCTGAGGCCCTGTCAGCTGTCAGAAGCGCCTGCAGATCTCACAGCCGCCGCGTAGCGCAGGGAACAAGGTGAGTATCATTGTTTTTTATGTTTCATCACTTCTCCTAAGTCTCCGCTTATTATACTCGGGGGTCTGAAGAGACCCCACAGTATAATAATAGCAGTTTAGTTTCGGCCATGTTTGGAAATAAGCCTCGCGTGCCAAGAGTGGCACGCGTGCCGGGGGTTCCGGACCCCTGGTGTACATTATACTTGTACTGTGACATCCCTAGTGTTTATTATCTCTGTACTGTGACATCACTGTGTATATTATCCTGGGACTGTGACATCACTGTGTGCATTTTCTGTACTGTAAAATTACATTATCCATAAAGGAGATATTATTCATAAAGGAAATCAAAATAATTGTATAGTTTTCAGGTACTGAATACACTGTTTAAGCTGGCCATTGTGGAGTGGACCTCTATTAAAATTTTGCTATGGGGCCTCATGGTTACTTGTACACCAGGCAATAACCATGAATCATTAAATCAGAGCCATTGCCTTAAAGGGGCTGGCCACATTCACAGAAATATTGAGAGAAATGTTATTGTTTATATAATGAAAAGTTGTAGAATTTTCCAGTATACTTTGTGTATCAATTCCTCAATGTTTTCTAGATATCTGCTTGCTGTCATTTATTCTGCTTACTTATGATACTGACTGTCCATCACATGACCATGAAATGTAAATCACATGATTATGGGCTGAGGAATTGATCATGAAAGTATATAGGAAAATTGTAGAACTTTCATGATACAGACAATAACATTTGTCTCTCAATATTTGTCTGAAACTGGACAACCCCTTTAAGGGAGATTTTACAATAGGTGAAACTCAGTTTAGTTTTATTAACATCCTGGGAGATTACAAAAGGTTTATCATGGCTGCCAGGAAGATTAGATTGGGCACAAAAAGCTTGGATTTTAGCAAGGGAGTTATCATGTCAGGAAAAGTGACAGATTTATCAACACCAAAGTCTAATATTTGCTTAAGATAAAAGACAAAAACTCAGATAGTTAAAGCAAGAAATAAGGTTTAATTTGTATTGTCTAAAAGGCTTCAGATGAGCCGAGTGGACACATTTACTTATGAGGTGAAGGTTTCTCAGCCACCTCCATTCAATATAGGTGCATACAATAAAATGTCTAAATATATGACTAGGTATTTACGGAGAGTCTGCTTCACTTACTATATCTGTCTGGTCACATGGATAATAAGCAAAAGAACTATATATTACTCTTGCAAGGGCTTGTCGCATCAAAAAACCCTTTGTAAAAACTTTGTAATATATCTTATTAAGGAAATTTGTTTCCTTCTCCACTTATTATAAACTGCTCTTCTCCTCCTTAAAGGGGTTGTCCAGGTTAAAAAAACGTTTCTGCATTAAACCGGGAGAGTTGAAAAAAAACCCAAAAACCATAGTCACCTCACCCTGGTGCACTGATGTCTCCTAGTGAAGTTCGGTCCTGCACCTCTGTAGGTTTCTTTCAGCGGAAGTCCCTGCCGCATGTGGCGGCACTACCTGTGACGTCCCCAAGTCCCTTCCTTAAGCCGCTGAGGATGATTCAATGCCCAACTTTTACCAATGAAAAGCAGGTAAACCTAGTATCATTTTGTTCCTATTCTATGTAGGACCATGAACCAACCTCTTTCCAATAAATCCGAGCTTCGACAATGAAATTTCTCATACCATCTTTTTTATTCGCTAAGCAGAAACTTAACAGGTAGAATTTCTTTGGGCAACAATGTAAGGCTGGATTCACACCAGTGCTCGCTTTTCGTTCGGGGATCTTTTCTCTCCGCATTTTCCTGGCGGAAACCCGGCAGACCCCATTATAGTGTATAGGGTCTGCAGTTTCTGCGGGTAACTGCTTTTTAAGCAGCTGTGAACCAAGTGTAAAGGGTAAGTTAATGTAAACAATCTATATACTGTATAAAGAGCATTGATTTTGTCATTAATATGCATCAACCTCTTTGGTATCGCTGGATTCATCTTCATACTTCAGACCGTCACAAAAAGTCACTGCAAGTTTTCCCATGGACTATTATATTCTACAGTACATAGTAAACAGAAGACCATTTAGTACTCTTTGGGGGACATTCACACTACCATTGTGAACTTCCGTTGCTCTCATCCGTCATAGGCAATAGAATGATGGACACAAATGGAGCCCCCTTAGTCTGTGTTCGTTCACATTAGCTTTTATGTAAGCAACATGATGGAAACTTTCCTCCGTCTTTCCTCCGGGGGGGCTGTGTCTGCATTCTAGGGTTAATGTCCATTGCTCTCATACTATGATGGATGAGCACAACGGACATTCATAACGACAGTGTGAACCCAACCTTCAATTTCTTTCTGCATGTCTGTGAAACAAACATTCGGTCAGTCCAGTAAAAACTAAATAATGTGTATCACGTATTTGGATACTATAAATAAATAAAAAAAACAAATCTTCATACTTTTCAATTTCTCTGTGACATACAACTGCATTAGTGACGCTAGGTTCACACCTGTATTAAGGTTTCCGTTCTTCGGGTCCGCCTGGAGACCGGAAACAGAAACCCAATCCGCTAAAAAAGCGGTTACCCGCAGACCCCATAGACTATAATGGGGTTCACCTGGTTTCTGCCTGAAAAATGCAGAGAGTAAAGTCCTTTTCTCTCCACATTTTTCAAGCGGAATGGCAGACGAAATCTGCGAACGGCGATCGAACGCAGATGTGAACCCAGTCTGAGGAGCTATATGTACAGTGTCTAGTAATACCCATCAGTGTTCATTTTAGGACATTTCTCCTCTGAAAAAATTATCATCACATGATCCGTCCACCAATACCCTAAATCAGGGCCATGGGCAAGACTGACAATTCCTTCAGATCTCCACCAGGCATTAGGAACTATATTATATGGGCACTATATTATATGGGCACTATACTGATGTCCTCTAATCCAGACAACCAATTTATTGTATGTTTATTGGCAAAAAAGGAAAAACACACATTGGAATTTTTTTTTAACTCCTCATAACTTACTTATAATTTTGTTATCTGACTAAAGTGCTGGAGATAACAATGGCTTGAGGATCTGTATGACAGGTGAATATAGGCACCTCTGCAGACTTTCTGTGAAAAGCGATGCAGGAAAAACCACAATGCGTTTCCGCAACGGTTTTTCCTGCAGCACTTTTTGGCTGCAGCTCGCTACCTAGGGCCTTAGCCTAAGACTATTCACATGGCCAAGCTGATTCGCACCAATGTGTTTAATTGATCTGTGTTGGATCTGCTTTTTTTCATTGACCCATTAATCTCTATGGGTAAATCAGGTCCAGAGGCCAAATTCATGAAAAAATAGAGCATGCCCTGTTTTGTCATAGATCATGGGCATCACAATCCGAGAAAGAAAAGTAAGTTTGCAAGGAAGATAAGTAACCTATCAGTATGTTTTTGGAACGTGGGAGGATTCCAGTGTAACCAGTTAGAGAACTAATTCCAGGCAGATGTTGCTCTTGGTTAGATTCAAACCCAGAACCCAAAGCCAAAGAAGCAATTGAAATTCATAGCTAGATAGTTAGATCATACACATAGATATGTAGCAAGATGATTAATAGAGTGAAAACAAGATCACTACTAACCGTGAATAAGGTCACATCTACTTACACTTAAAGGGAGTCTACACCACCAAAATTACTCCTCGACCACTTATAGTATATACAGGGGCGCACCGCTAATGAGGCGAGGTGAGGCGGCCGCCTCGGGCGGCACTGTCCGGGGGGGCGGCATTTTTACTATTTAATGTAAACCAGCCCAGGACAGGCCGCTTTAAAAAAAACAAAAAAAAACAGAGCTGAGCGGGGCCTGTCCTGGGCTGGTTTACAAGACGTCGCATCTCAGCGCAGGCGGCGACACAATGACGTCATCACGCCGCCTACGCTGAGACACAGACGTCGCGGACAAGAGGAGAAGGCGGTGGCGGCTGCATCAAGGCATCGCAGGTGAGTATAACTTTTTTTTATATATATAAATAGGCCGTAACCTGTTGGAGCATCCCCGGCAGGTCAGGGCCTATTTATTTACCTACCCCGCGTCTGCTCGTGGCCGCCCCCGCTTCCCCTTCTGCTATGGGCCGCAGAAAGGGAAGTGGATGCCGCTGTGAGCGGCCGCGGGCATCGGTAAGTTAGGCCGCGGGCCGCAAATACTACTATTATTATACTCCGGGGTCTATTCAGACCCCGGAGTATAATAATCGGAGGCCTAGGGTTGGTGAGGGAACATAAAAAACAGTGTTACTCACCTCCTGCGTTCCGATGTAACGCCGAGCAGGCTTGAGGCCTCTGGTAACGTCATCAGGTCGCGTCGCCGGCCTGATCACGTGACGTGTGTGCGCAATTAAACAGGGCCGAAAGCTGCAAGGAGTGCACCGGTGTCCAGGATAGGTAAGTAACTCTGATTTTTATGTTTGTATTCTCCCCTGGGTCTCCAATCATTATACTCTGGGGTCTGAAAAGACCCCAGAGTATAATAATAGTTCATGGGTGGTCCACTATGGGGCATAATACCCTGTGCAGGGGCCACTCTGGAGCATAATACAAGAGCAGGGGCCACTATAGAGCATAATACAAGTGCAGGGGCCACTATGGAGCATAATAGCAGTTAAAGGGCCACTATGGAGGATAATACCCTGTGCAGGGGCCACTATGGAGCATAATACCCTGTGCAGGGGCCACTCTGGAGCATAATACCAGTGCAGGGGCCACTATGGAGCATAATACCGTGTGCTGGGGCCACTATAGAGCATAATACAAGTGTAGGGGCCACTATGGAGCATAATACCAGTGCAGGGGCCAATATGGGGCATAAAACTGTGTGCAGGAGTTGCTGCGGAACATAATACCGTGTGCAGTGGCCAATGCGGGGCATAATACCGTGAGCAGGGGCCACTATGGAGCATAATACCGTGTGCAAGGGCCGCTGAGAGGCATAATACAGTGTGCAGGGGCCGCTGCGGGCCATAACACTGTGTAATACTGTGTGCAGGGGCTGCTGTGGAACTTTATAGTGTGTGTAAATGGGGCGCTATAAACATGGGCTATGGCACCTGTTTATATTATACGCTGTCTGTTTATAGTGACCGTGTGATGTAATTGTAGCCTTGTCACATACTGTAGACATGTACAGGACGAGGCTGCAGTTACATTACATGGCCGCTATGAGATGAAATACACTATGTAAACAGAGAAGTGGTCATGGCGCTTACACAGGTACCATTCAAACAGCTGATCAGTGGGGGTCCTGGGTTTTTGAACCCCACTGAATAGTTTATTAATGACCTGGAAAACCTTTTAATTAGTTAACACCTGGGGTATTATTAATAAGGGGCACTATTTATACAGGGTACACACGGACATTATTAATATAAAGATGCACTTGGGGGTATTATTCATTATGGGGGGTTATATCATATATTATATAATTGGGGGTAGCAGCAGAATGGGGGCTTTGTGTAGGTGAGGACAATGTGGGTTGGATGCCTGGAAAAGTGAGGAGCCAAAGATGTCTGTGTTGCAACCTTTACAGAGACAAGTCACAGCTGGAAGAAGTGGTCATGGCGGTCCAGAGGGAAGAGAAGGGAAATGTGACCGATTAGTCAGAGACGTCACCTGTAAGTCACAGAATGTTACTGCACTGTATACACCTAAATGATAGAGGATAAATACCTGAGTGATGGGGGTCTGTCTGCTGAGACCCCCACTGAGTCTGAGAATTGGGGTTTTCCCCCCACTGGGTGGGAATTCAGCCTGACCGCAGCCATATTATATAGGTGTGTCACTTGGTGGATGGACGAACCCGCGTGGCTCTCATTCACTTCAATGGGAGTGCCAAAGATAGCCGAAGTCCAGTACTCAGCTATCTGCGGGGCTCCTATTATAGAGAATGGGGGCCATGTGGGCTCGTCCATCCACCAAGCAGAAGATGTGTGACGTTACTTTCATTGTTAATGCCGTGTTGTTGATCTGATACTGAAGTAATACAGGAAGAAGAATTTTTAAAAACTGTTTTATAACTTTGTGTATTGTGTATATTGTGCGACGATAACAGTGTGTTAAACTAGTAGCATGGAAACTCAGTTTTTTTTTTGTTTTTTTTTTTATTGGGGGGGGGGGGGGCGTCTTTCTATAGTCCGCCTCAGGCAGCAAAGAGGCTAGGTTCACCACTGAGTATATACTGTTGTAGGGGCAGTTAGTGATACCTTCTTTATGTAAAATAATAATCTTATTGATGAGAAAATTAAGTGGTGGATTATAATATGGCCCTCTTGGACGGCTGCCTGGGCCCCAAGATGCCCAGGGGGCTCATGGCTGGCCAAATCTTTCACCAACTTTAACAAGTCTATGCCACTTAGAAGTGGCCTGCGGTGAAAGTAGAAGTTTATGTGTCCCTGTGAATACATGCATGGCTGCAACTAGTCTTCCTATGAGCAATAGGGCAGCGTCATAGTATGAGTTGTGCGTGCCTACTCCCAAGATAGTGAGGGAGCCTGCTGCTCTTTCACAATGAAGTGCACCTCCTGCACCCTGTGGCCTTCAGTTACACTTATCAGATCACTGGGTTCAGCAGTATCCTGGGTGTTTGTATGTACAATGTATAAACCCAACCTAACAGTGGACACTGGATCACATCTGGTGCTGCCCTCAAACTAAAAATTGACAGGTTCCGATGTAATGTGACTACAGACAAAAATGGGTCCTTCAGCAGACACAGCCACACCCGAGGTGCATCAAACACCTTATTAAAAGTTGAGACAAAAGACAAGGAAATGGAGACATAAGGCAGTAACTATTAGTGTGAACACATGTCATTATGTGGCTATAAGAATCAAAGTATTGTAACAAGTATTTCCATATCATTGGAAAGAAAAAAATGATAATCCTAATTTAAAGGGCAGCATGGTGGCTCAGTGGTTAACACTGCAGCCTTGCAGCGCTGGAGTCCTGGGTTCAAATCCTGCCAGGGACAATGTCTGCAAGGAGTTTGTATGTTCTCCCTGTGTTTGTGTGGGTTTCCTCCAGGTACCCCAGTTTCCTCCCACACTCCAAAGACATACTGATATAGCGAATGTAGATTGTGAGCCCTATATGGGACAGTGACCCCAATGTCTGTAAAGCGCTGTGGAATATGACGGCGCTATACAAGCAAGCATAATAAATAAATAAAGAGGATCTTTCACCACCTCTACTCCAACTCTTTTCTCTGGTCTCCTCCATTCCCGAGCAATCTTTGCTGTTACTTTCAGCACAATTATGCTCTCAACTGTCAGGTGGGCGGTGCCCGGCTGCCCACTCCTGCATGACACTGCTCACATGACAGTAGAGAGAATATTTGTGCTGAAGCTAACAGCACCAATTTCTCAGAATGGTGGGTGCTAGAGGAAAAAAATCTAACTGCTCCAGAATCAGTGGAGCAATGTCTTTTGAATATGGAGTTGGTGGAGGTGGTGATTGGTCCTCTTAGGTATATTACAGGCAGGATCTGTCTACCATTGTCTCCTAACTTCAGCTGCAGCATTTACATTTTCTATTACTGGGCCATGCTTGTAATAGTCTTCTGTGTGTCATGTCCAGGACCATAATGACACTAGGTTCACACTTGCGCTGGCTCTCCGTTGTTTGGGTCCATCAGGGGAACTGAACAGAGAGATAGACTGCTAAAACAGCGGTAAGGTCAGGAAGACCCCACTGACTATAATGGAGTAAGTATGGTGTCTTTTTAAACTGAAAGCAGTGGAGGAAAAAGTCCTCCATGCACGGAGTCTCCAATGGCTTTGGCTCAAAAAATTGCAGCAACGTCTGCAACAAGAAACAAAACTTTTCTATAACGTCTGACCTCAGCCTAAATATGATTTTTTTTTGTGACATCAAAAAGTGTTTATGGCAGTGAACGTGCTAATGCTTGGAATGGAGGGGCAGCTGTATAACTATATAATTCTATAGGGATTTATTAATCAGCTGCCCTCTGACTGAAGTTAAAGGAGTATTCCCATCTCTAGGATCCTACCTACACTGCTAGCTTATGTAAATGCAAGAGTTTTCCTAAATACATTGCTTTAGCCTGCTATGTTAGATTGTTTCTTTTGCCTATATCTGATAAGACAGGAAAGAGGGATGAGTGCTCTCTGGGGGGGGGGGGGGGCTGAGTTCTCTTTCTGTTATGTAAAGTCCTGCAGTCAGGCCCAGACAATGTAGGTATCTCTCTATGTAAACACAAAGATAACATTGAGTTTACCTTATAGACCTGGGGTTTAGTGTCCCAGATTGCCATGTTGCAATGCAATCCGCAGGCGCATTAAAAAACCTAAAAAATAAAAAACCTTTATACTTACCTGGAGAAGGGTCCGATCGACGCTGTTTGGTGAGAACGGTCCCGCTTATTTACGAGATTCTTTGTTGGCACGCCTCCCGGCGCCTGTGCGGTTCTTCAGTGAAGCCAAAGATGGGCACCCCGGCTTCACTGCGTAATTGCGGGGCATGCGCACTGAAGTCGAGATGTACTCCTCTGGCTTCATTGAAGAACTGCGCAGGCGCGGGGAGTACAGCAGCAGGGTGAGTATAAAGTTTTTTTATTTTTAATGCGGCCATGGATTGCGTTATAACAGGGTGATTTGGGACACTAAACCCCAGGTCCATATGGATGTGTGGGTGGTTTACTGTCCCAAATTGCCCTGACAGATTCCCTTTAAGACCCTTGACTGAGGCGAAGATTTGAGAAAAAAAAAAGTCTACTGCATTCCTCCTGCATACTATATAAATTTTTATGAATTACTTCTTCTCTATCTCCCCCCCCCACTCCGAGAAATACAATAAGTTATTACTATGACCATCTTTTTGATACTTATCTTCGATTCATTGCCATTGACTGGTTTTGATGAACTGCTCGCCTCTTGTTTGCACATGAAACTTCATGAATTCTTATGACTTCTGGACAAGAAATTATGCTAGGAATTTTATACATCTGAATATATAAGGTGTCATCTATGAATTTGTTACTTCTGGCGTTCTATGCTCAGATTGAGTATTTGAAAGGGCTCTATGAACGATTACTTATTGGATTTATACTGCCATCTTATGGTATATTTCTGAACTGGCAGTGTCAGGATACTGGAATAAACTATTTTTTTCTATTAATGGTGTTTGTGTCTTTGACAAATGTTTCAACGAATTACATTTTTTTTCTCCTTATGAAACTGCTGTGTGTTTATACTTGTATATAAGACTTGCCAATATTTGTCTCAGAACTTTGCTAAATGAATACCCTGTATGTGCTTTTAGGAAGCATTATTAATTGTTATCGATTAAACACTACATCTTGTTATTTTATAGTTGCTGGAGTTAAAGGGGTTTTCCTGCCAAACAATACTGATCGCCTATCCTTAGGATAGGTCAGCAATTTCAGACACCTGGCACCCCGCTGTTCAGTGGTTCTCAGCAGCTGCTATATAGAGAACAGAGTCAAAAACAGATAGCTATGTTCTCTGTGTAGTGGCTGTGCTGAGTTACTGCATCTTAACTCCCATTCACTTGTATAGGAGCTGATCTGCAGTAACTCAGCAGAGTCACCATAAATAGCGGCGTTGCTTGAAGCTCCTGAACCTCAGTACAAAATGTGCAAATCTACTTGCTTTGTGTCATTTAAAATAGTGGCATATTTTAGGTGGCAGAGGGACCTCTGGGGCCCCCTCAGGGTTTGGGGCCTACTAGTGGCTGCTACTGCTTCACCCCATAGATACGCCCCCCCCTAGACCGCCCTAATTGCAGAGTACACAGTTCTCTGCTTCTGCCTCGGTTCTCTATTTAGCAGCTGCTGAGAACAGCTGATCAGCAGGGGTCTTACACTTAAGACCCCTGCTTACCTTGTGCCATTTAGAATATTGATATATTTATGGACATGTTGGATCTTCTAAAGAAAAAGAGAGAGACATGCTGTGTAGCTGCTACTTGCTATCCTAATGGGTGGAGGTCCTGAATGAGAGAAACCCCACTCCCCTACAGAGGCAGAATTATTATTATTTTTTTTTTTTTTATGGAAGCAAAATCAACTATTGTGTAAACAATGACTACCTCTGTGAAAATTTGTCTGATACACCACTTTTAACACGTACAAACCCATCATAATTCTGTTGTGTCAGTAAAATTAGTCAGTGACTAACCACAACATACAGGAAAGTGTCTTATGATAAAGACATTTCAATACAAAATAAACTGGCATGCTGCCTTATATATACAGGAAATGTAAATTATGTGTAAGAGGTTTATGCTTAGCTTGAACTGAGAATGTTCCAAGGTCTAAATGGTGAGTGCAGCTTCTACATCTCAGAAAGGGAACTCTACTAGTCAGCGTCAGACTGGCCCACAGGAGGATTCTTTTTAATAGAAGTCTACTTGCTGCAGTAAAGCATAGGGGATGAGCCGCTTCATTAGTATTCACTGATGTCAGATTATGTAGTGAAGCTCAAATCATACATCCAGGATTCAGTAGCTTGCTTGAGAGGTTTCTCCCACTAACAATGGAAACCAACTTACAGATGGGCGACCTTAGATGTTACATCACAGTAACATTCCACATGAGAAAGGGTTATGTTAGGTTCACACTAGTGTTGTATCTCCGTTGTTCTGGTCCGTTGGAGGTCAAAGTTGACCTAGGTGCCATTTTGCCAGGGATCACTAGCAATCGGAGCGAGATCCAGGGCCCGGCGTCCCATTGGCATGACAGCTGGGAGCCTATTGAAGGTTCCCAGGCTTGTCTGCCATTCATTTATATGGCAGGCTGCATAAAGCATAAAACAAATGCCAATATTTTGCAATGCTGTTTGCCTTTTGTAATTTTGGCTGCAGAGTGAACACGGTAAAAATGAAGCCCCTAAGAAAGTCTCACAAATGCACTTTTTCTCCAATTCCACCCCATTCAGAATTTTTTTCCAGCTTCCATTGTACAGAATAATAAATGGTACCATTATAAAGAACAATTTGTCCCACTGACATTAAGCCCTAATATGGCTGTATGAACAGAAAAATAAAAAAAAATAAAAAAAAAGTTATGGGGTTTGGGAGGCGGGGAGACAAAAACGAAAATCGAAAAAGGTCACCGGAGGAAAGGGGTTAAGAACATGAACTGTAATAGTCTACTGGATTATAACATCCTATACTATAGAAAGTAGGTGAAAAGAACAACCGAGCACAGACCTGTGCATTATCGTTTATAGATATGATGAATTATGAATGACAAAATGGTCGCTCACCTTATGGGGTTGTGAAAAAGTCACAACTCCCACAAAAGATATAAAGCTGATGGTTGGCTGTCCATCAGCTGCCGGTTCTTCCGTCTCAGACGGACATCAGCAATGTAGAAGGAAGGACGAAATCCAGAAGGCAATATATTGTTGGTACCTGTATAACGAATAAAGAGGATATTTTTCACCTAACTGTTGGGTAAGCACTCGTTCATCATTCATCCATTACAGTTATCATTGCCTTCTGGATTTAGTGTTTCCTTCTACTATACTATAGAAAGTGGAAGACTAATGTTCAATATGGCCAATTGCACAGAATTATTAGGAACTGTACTAAAAATAGCGATTTTGCTTCTCAGGGTAAGGTCCTTGTGTAGTGCTTTAAGGAAAAACATTAACTAAGGGTTTCATACAAGCAGCCCTCAAAAAGCAGGTGGAGGAGATGTAACTCCTCTTACAACTTCGTAAGGGCCATATTATCTCAACACTGGCCCATCCTTCTGAGTGACCCGTACTTACGGTCATCTATTCCAAAACGGCCTGGGATTACTTTCAGAAGGGCCAAGACGCAGAAGAAGTTTCCGGCGCAAAGCAGATTGGGAGATAAAATGCACTATAGCAGGGGCCAGCAACCCCTGGCACTGGTGCCAGAGTCGGCACCCAAAGCATATCTACCTGGATCTAAGTGTCCAGGCCAGAAGCCTAGTCAAAAGGTCAGCAATTACCTGTGCAAACAGGGTCGGACTGGCCCACCGGGGAACCGGTGAATCCACCGGTGGGCCCCGAGCCCCGACTATTAGTCCTCATGTCATGGGGGCCCGATCGGGATCCTACCATCCCGATCAGGCCCCTGACCAGAGGCGTAACGATCGCGGTCGCAGGGGGTGCAACCGCGACCGGGCTCAGCGGGGTATGGGACCCGTGGCCAGCTGGAGATGGCCGGGGCCCTGGGCCACTATGATAGCGGTCGGGGAAAGCCTGGTTCCCCGACCGCTATACATACTGTTATTGGAAAGGAGTCCTGGCATATTGCAGGCCCCTTTCCAATAGATGGCAGGGCAGGGCACCCAGGGGAGGTGACTGAAAATAATAAATACATATTCTCACCTCTCCTGGGCGCAGCGTCCTCTCCGGTGCTCCTCCGTCATGTGACTGAAACCTGTGATTAGGCCCTAGCGGTCACATGGGTCGCGGCCGCGTAATGACGTCAGTGCGCCCCCCACGTGACCGCTGAGGCCCAATCACAGGCCTCAGCAGCGACGGCGGAAAAGGGCCTGAAGACGCTGAAGACAGCAGGATGGAGCGAGGATGCCAAGGAAAGGTAAGGCAAGGTGAGTATGAGAGTTTGTTATTTTTAATCACCTTCCCTGGACCTCCGATTATTATACTCTGGGGTCTGAGGAGACCCCAGAGTATAATAATAGCACTGAAGCAGAGGGGGGCTATTGGGCGCATATAATACTGGATGGGGGCCACTGTGGAGCTTATAATACTGGGTGGGGGCCACTGTAGAGAGCATATAATACTGGGTGGGGGCCACTGGAGCTTATAATACTGGGTGGGGGCCACTGTAGAGCTTATAATACTGGGTGGGGGCCACTGTGGAGCTTATAATACTGGGTGGGGGCCACTGTGGGGAGTATATAATACTGGGTGGGGGCCACTGGAGCTTATAATACTGGGTGGGGGGCACTGTGGAGCTTATAATACTGGGTGGGGGCCACTGTGGAGCTTATAATACTGGGTGGGGGCCACTGTGGAGCTTATAATACTGGGTGGGGGCCACTGTGGAGCTTATAACACTGGGTGGGAGCCACTGTAGAGCTTATACTCCATACAGTGGCTCCTTCATTTTTTTTTAAATTACGCCGGGGCAGGTGAAAACAACAAAACAAAAAAAAACCCAAACTTTCTTTCCTGTCCCCAGTGTCTCCCAGCGCGGTTCGGTCCTGCAGTTCTGTTGTTTTCTTCCAGCTGAAGTTCCCCCTGCACATGACTACCTGTGATGTCACCCCTGAGGCCAATCAGCGGCCTAAGGGAAGGGACCTGGGACGTCACAGCCAGTGAGGACCTCCGGCAAAAAGAAGACAGCGGAGCTGCAGGACCGGACCGTGCTGGGAGGACACCGGAGCACCGGAGACAGGTGAATATGTTTAGTGTGTTTTTTGTTTGTTTTTTTTGGGGGGGGGGGGGGGTAGGGGGGATTCACCTCCCCCGGACTAATTATTAAAAAAGAAAAAAAATTATACTGGACAACCTCTTTAAAGTGTGGCACATTAGGGGGGCCCTGGGGGGTATATTAAAGGGGTTGTCCAGGCGTAATTTGTTATGGTTTATCCTCAGGATAGGCCATAGATACCTGATCTGTAGGGGGGCTGACCACAGACCGATCAGCTGTATGGAGCCACTTCTGATAGCCCCTCCTGTACTACACAATACAGGGCCAGAAGCAGAAAGCTCTGTCCACTGTATATTAGCCGGGCACCTTCACTGCATCTCAGCACTTATTGAAGTCAGTAGGAGCTGAGCTGCAGTGAATGTGCCAGGCTGCTATACAGCGGATGGAGCTTTCCGCTTCCGGCCCTGTGTTGTGTACAGAACGGGCTCCGGAAGTGGCTCCGAACAGCTGATGGGGCCGTGTGTCAGCCCCTACCGATCAGGTATTTATGGCCTATCCTGAGCATAGGCCATAAAAAAAGATTAACCCTGGACAACCCCTTTAATATGCCCCACACAGTTTAATGTCCCCCCCACAGGATGTTAGCCCCCCATCACTGCTCCCACGCAATATAATGACCCCATCACTGTTCCTCATACAGTATGGGGGACCAGTGAAGAGGCCACTATGTGGGGGGACCAGTGAAGTGACCATAGAAATATTTGGCCCAGACAACCCCTTAAAATAGGTTGTCCATAAACTGGAGTGACCACTGTGTCGGTCGCCAGGGAGGTGTAAAAATAAGAAAATTAAAAAAAAAAAAAAAAAACACACTCACCTGTCCCCAGCACCCCAATGTCCCCTGCCTGTGTCTGTTCGGTCTCATGGCGGCGCCTCATTTCTGGAAATCCTGTACCTAATTGGTCTTAGCGATCACATGAGGTGCAGGACTCCCAGCAAGGCGTCGCCGGCATGAGACTGAATGGACACTGGCAGCGGACAACGGAGCGCCGGGACAGGTGAGTATGCTTTTTTAATTTACTTATTTTTTACTTTACACCTCCCGCCAGCTACATTGGTTGCTCCAATGCCTGGACAACCTCTTTAAAGGATTTATCCATCTTTCTAATATTGATGACCTGTCCTTAGGATAGGCCATCAATATTACATCTGCGATGATACAACAGCCAGGACCTCTGCAGATCAGCTTTTCCAGGACAGTGCGGCTACAGGTAAAGGTAACAATTCTTGGAGCCACGCTGCTTACTTGCCATACAAGGTGTAGCAGTAGGTTTAGGTAGTGCAGTGGTGCACATGGTATAGTGGTTGCCAACATGTTATTACCTTTAGCCGCCCTGTCTCGGTACCGCTGATCCGCAGGGGTCCTGATGGTGGGCCCCTAGAAAAAAATTCCACTGGTGGGCCCTAGACATCCCAGTCCGACACTGTGTGCAAAGTATAATATGGCATCTAAATTTGCCTTCATTTATTTCAAAAAGACTGTAAAAATTAGTTTGGATTTCTTCAACAAAAAGACTAGGCTGTGTGATGGGTGCCCCCCCCCCCCCCCCTAAGCGCACACCCGTGCATTTTTTTAAAAACCCATTCAAATGAATGGGTTTTTAACCAATGCGTCGCTAACCTGTCGGTATCCGATGCCGATCCCGTTCCCCGAGATTTTCACTCGGATTGGCAGTGGACGGACTCAAACGCAGGTGTGAACCCACCCTAACTGTGTAAGGAGTACAGATAGAGAAAATGAAGGGGAAGGTCGCTTCAAAACAGTCATAGCTCAGACACTATAAAATGAATGATGGCAGTGAGAATGAAAAAGGGACAAACTTGCTTTTTATGTCATAAGAGAGGAGATTCCATTCTTCCATGTGAGACTAAGGCTGTAGTGCCATCTAAATTATTTCCACAGATATCACTGGTTGAAAACACAGTAAGGATTGGGATTTTTTATATCCTATATATTATACAGCTGCATATAAATATCACTGGTTGAAAACAGTCAGGATTAGGATATCTCTGGAAATAATTTAGAAGCACTGTAACCTTAGTGTCACATTGAAGATTGGAATCTCCTCTTTCATATGACACAAAAAGCAAGTTTGTATGTTTTATAAATGTCCAATGTATAAATGTTTGAAGTGACCCTCCCCCTCATTTTCTTTACATGTTACACAGCCCGTACTCCATACACAGTAACATTCAGTGAGAGGAAGGAACAGCTCATAATACAGAAGCAAGGGGAAGAGTGAAAAAAAAAAAAAAAAAAAAATGCAGGATTTCACAGATCGGATCCAAAATTTGTTAACTGTTTTGAAGTGACCTCCCCCTCATTTTCTCTACCTGTACTCCTTACACAGTTACTCAGTGAGATGCAGGAACAGCTCTCAATACAGAAGCAAGGAAAAAAAAAGTGTGAAAAATGCAGGACTTCACAGAAATTATCCAAAATTTGTTAAGTATATTACATTAATTAATGACACAAATACTGCCAGAAAATCCAAAGTTGTACGAAAGTTTAGTTCCGCTTTAAGGTTACACCGCTAGAACAGATCCATCACGCTTTTATTAATCGATTTAAGTTGTTAGGAAACTAGAGACTTTTTTGATATATAAAATGAGCACTAATCTTACTACCGATTCATATAATCATATAGTAAAGCTTATATTTATTTATCTGACATAGCTACCCTATTATTGAATGACCTTCAGCACAATAAAGAAACACCCTGTCGATCTTTCTTAAAATTTGGCTTATTTGTTCCTTTTTCATTCTCACTGCCATCATTCAGATTATCCACTTAACATCATGGCAGCAAGAGGAATTTCAGGTAGTTCCCGTCACTTGCAAACTCTAACACGTGAACAATACTGCAGCACATGTGCATTTGTAACAAGAGGCCACTTTCCACCATGGCTGCTCCTATCTGCGAGTGGCCCCATTGCACATGTGCGGACATAACCTTTGCCGCATGCACAATGGGAATGGACAGACGCCGACTCTCTCGTCTGCTTTGCTCACACGGTTGGTATGGCATTTGGGCACTTTCTTGATATTTTTATTCTCTTTAAGTATGTTCATCTATGTTGTGGTTTTTTTAACATGTGCCTTGACCACCTGTGAGGGGATTCACCCCCCCTCAGAAAGAGTAGTTACCATTTTAAGTTTAAATAGCATGATTTATTGCCATGTGTTATTGTAACTAGCCATCTTTACACTTGTGAAAGGGGTTCTACACCCCAAAAGACATGTATCCTGGGCATTCCAATGACATTGACAACACTCAATCGTTGTGACCTTTTACAACCATATAAGATGAGAGACAAGGGTCTTTGCCAAACCTGTTTCTGTTGGACATTGGCTAAAGAGAGGGTGCATTGGTATTAATAGTCATAATAGTAACCCCCTCCTTGTACTCTTGCAGGCTTGTGAGAAAATACAAATTGTTGTGGAGCGGTGTAGAAACATTAGATAACACAAGAGCAAAATCACATCCATCTTTAATGGAAGAGAAAAACTTTTCAAGATACACAAAATATAGTAAATGTTCTGTGATACCATACCTTCGTTTGTGAGGAAACTTGAAGAGATCCAGAAATGTGCTAAGAGCGGTTGTCAATTCCCTTTTTCCACTCTACTGGGTAGTCATAATAAGCCATATTTTCTTTTAAAAATATTTTCTCTCAGTAGAATTTACTGAAGGCAGAATTTACTGAATCTGCTACAAAATAACCCTCAGACCCCAGAGAGCTCCCACTTTGACAAGGGCAGTCCACGGCTATCCCTTAAATAATGTCCCCATCAGTAGTAGGCCTCACTCCTCAGGGGATCCAAACTGTTCAGCAGGGATATAAGAGTCACCAGAGAACAAGTTAATCACTCATAACCTGGGTATGCTATCCTGAGTCTCCATAACCACCCCCCATCAAGACTGGTTTTCTACTATGCAGGGGCAAAGGTAGGGACCAGTTTCAGAAATTAATTTATGATGTGTATATTGATGGTGGTGGGTGAATTATCTGGTCCCCAATGAGAAAAATCACATAGGAGATGGATTTCTCTCACTCATCCAAACAGCAAACCACTCTCTGAAACATGCTGTGCTTTTTAGTATTATGGTGCCATTTTAATAAATATCATTAAAAGTTAAAGGAGTAGTGTGGACCACAATAAACATAAGTCCACATGAAAGCTTGAGACAGGATTATAGCACCTTGTAATCAGGGTAGAGGTTATCAACCTAGTAGCAGCTATTAAAGGGAGTCTGTCTCAAGAACCCGGTATATTCACCAAGCCTTTACATAGGTCACCTGGCTTCTGTTGCCAAGAGGTCACCATTTTTGCCAATAAGCAAATGAGCTCTTTGGAGCAATGAGGACATTGCTGTTGCTCCATAGAGGTAAGTAGCAATACCCTTGATGCTCCAAATAGCTAATTTGCATATTGACAAAAAGATTTCTGAGGCACCAAGTGGAAAACACTGTTTGATTTAGGTGACCCTAACCTTTCTATCTGTGGGGCTGGGTTGATATACTTGGTTCTGGAGATAGACTTTCTTTAAATAGAGGAGTGTTCTAGTAAAGGAAATGCAAAATCAGTTAATTTTCTCAGTGCAATTTTTTTTTTTTTTTTTTAATTGGTCCCTGAGTATAGGCTACTATTACATAGAAATATCCTATACATAGGCACATTATAAGACACAGAACACAAAAAGCATAAGAACTTCTCACTTTAGTTTTTGCTGCAATATAATTTACCGCATTGCCTTTTTTGGCGGCAAATATATGTATTGTCAAAGGACACCAGTAACAAGCCTCACACTGAATGACACACTGAATCATCTAGAGGCAAACAGGAATTAATTCTTTTTCATTTCTCTCTTCAGCTTGGCTAGGTGACTCAGGCATGTGTCTCTCCATTCTCTCCGTGTCCTAAGCTCATCAGTTTTAACAGTCTGGTCCTCCCACAACGCCTGCAAATACATGACATATGGTTTGAATCAGTTTATGTTTGGTTACATCCACGTTAAACAACCTATCGATTATCTCCATCTGAATGTGGTAATGATGTATAAGTAATAATATTATTAATTTTTAGTGCACCATGAATTCCATAGAGCTTTACATTTATACACCACATTCCAAATTATTATGCAAATTGGATTTAAGTCTCAAAGATGTAATTTTTTTGTTTTTCAGTTAAACTCATGGATTGTCTTGTGTCTCAGGGATCTTTGGATCACAGATATCAAATCTCAAACACCTGTGATAATTGGTTTGCCAGGTGAGCCTAATTAAAGGAATCTACTTAAGGAGGATGTTCCACATTATTAAGCAGGTTTCAAGCAGTGTGGGAAAGAAAAAGCATCTCTCTGCTGCCACAAAGCGTCAAATGCCTTGGATAAGGTATGAAAACAATGGATATTTCACAAAAACTTAAGCATGATCATCATACTATGAAGAGATTTGTGGCAGATTAAGATCACAGACGGGCTCCTGCAGATAAAGGAATAACGAGGACGGGTTCTGCCAGACAAATTCATCGGATTAAGAGAGCAGCTGCTAAAATACCATAACAAAGCAGCAAAGAGGTATTTCAAGGTGCAGGATCCGCCAGGGACTTGCAGTTGTGCATAAACCTACTATTCAGCCACCCTTAAACAGTGTTCACAAGCAGAAATGGTTGCAATGGGCCCAAACATACATGATGACTCATTGTGAAAGTCTTATTTACTGATGAGTACTGTTCAACCCTGGATGGTCCAGATGGATGAAGTAGTGGATGATTGGTGGACGGCCACCATGTCCCATGTCCCAACAAGGCTGCAACGTCAGCAAGGGTGTGGTGGAGTCGTATTTTGGGCCGGAATCATGGGGAGAGAGTTGGTAGGCCCCTGTAGGTGTGAAAATGACCTCTGCAAAGTATAGAGTTTCTGATTGACCACTTTGTTCTATGGTGCAAAGAGAAGAACCATGCCTTCCGTAGCAAAATCAGTATGGGCATATAAGGAGAGAAACTCATAGTAAGGCCCCAACGTCAACCCTATTGAGAACCTTTGGGGTATCCTTAAGCAAAATATCAATGAGGGTGGGAGGCAGTGCTCATCAAAACAGCAGCTCTGGGAGGCTATTCTGCCATCCTGCAAAGAAATTCAAGCAGAAACTATCCAAAAAAAAAAAAAACAGGAGGTTCAATGTTAAGTAGCTTGGCCTGTTAAGTTTTTCATTGAAATAGCTTTTGATTTTTCTGACCTGCAACTTTTTGAAAGGTCTTTGTTCCCTTAGTTTGTTTTAAGTTTTAAAATAATACTGATTATTGTATGTATTATTTGGATGTACTACTGCGCTGCAAGACCAATAATCAATTTTTTTCTTCTGAGAACATCTGTAAATATTGTGGTGAACTTCTAAAGATATATAAAATGTTTTAGTGCAGAAATTTGAAACACTAAATTATATTCAAGACTTTATACATACCTGGTCAATTTTCTCCGCAACTTCACCTGAAAAAGTTGGAACTGGCCCGAAAGTTTCCAAGACTCGTTGTATACCTTCTCCATAGCGGTCACAGTAGCTTTTAAAGCCTGTAAATATAACATTTCAATAGACATATACCATGATTTTGTTTTGAAGGACAAAAATCCATTTTTTTATCATTTATTTTTTAGGAGATATAATAGAGAAAGTGTAACTGAAAAATATGCTACAATAGTTAAATGCAAGTGACATGCTGTGTGTAGCAAAGAGCACAATTCCAGCTTTTCCACACAGACTTCAGCATTGCCTGGCTACTTACTGTAAGTTGTAGACAAAACACCATTTTAAGATATTCATTTTATCCAAAATAAAACTGTGGATATAGTCTAATATGGAAAATATTCAGCCATTTTTTTCTACACAGCTCCTACACAGACTTCCCCTATAGTCATACGACCATGACACGGCTGCATTATATTCACTGTATGTTAATTAGGACTATTCAAATGACTTTTTTTGACGGTCTGTTTTAACAGACCGTCAAAAAATAGGTCATGTTCTCTTTTTGTCAGTTTTCATGTATGCCTCAATACACTGAAATGTATGAGGGATCCGTGAAAAGAGAGTCTAATCCTGCAGTCATTCTTCCTTTTATCTGTCCATTACTTGCTAGCTTATATTTGGTAGATAAATAAGTAGGTGATATATAGATTGGAGTAATACTGCTGATCAGATGACACAGGTTTGTTAGTAGTCTGTTACCATAGAAACACATAGATCTGTATAGATCAATTTTTTTTCAATTAAAAAGTATGAGCAAAATTTCTTCATTTTTTACCCTTTGAGAAAACTCTCATAGTATAATTACTAATATTCTTTGATCAGTAATTCTTAGTTACATGAATGAAAAGCTCAGGAACTTGTACATGGATCAGATACAACATCAGCAGTGGGATCAGTTCACACTACTATCATGTTCTACTATTAGATGTTATTCCGCTGCGACTCCTGATAAAATAAAGGACAGATTCTTCTCTCTGAGCTACAGCATTATAGTCTATTCAGCACTCAGGTTTCTGTCTCACCAGAGTCTGGTGCTCTCATTGTCCTATTTATTCTGTCTTTTCAGTTCAATTTACTATTTATCCAAAAAGGTCCCGTAGGATGTAAAGGATTTTCTCACTAGGTCACCTTTTCAACTAAGGATAAGAGAGCAGCCTGTAGTGGTGACAGGGACATGATGGTAAAAATACTACTAAACTCCATATGTGATCCAGATAAGAACTACAGTCCTGGCAGATACAGAATAGTAAGATCTCATTTGTGATATTCCTAATACAGTGCTCTAAATGTCCTTCAGCTCCCCTCACCACAATGACTTCTCCCCATGCGGCCACTTCCCAACAGACCAGTAAATCCAGAAATCCGTCTTTATCTGACCACAGTCTGACCTTCACACGGGCCCAGGTGAGGAAGGAGATGAAAAAGATCAAGGCGAGGAAAGCCGCAGGGCCAGATGACATCAGTGCAAGGCTAATTAAGACTTGTGGGGACCAGCTGTGTGGTATAATTACATATATGTATAATATGAGCCTGAGGCAGGAAATAGTCCCTGAATTATGGAAATCTTCTTGTGTGGTACCAGTTCCAAAGAAACCTCACCCTATGGACCTCAACGACTACAGACCTGTAGCACTGACATCCCACTTGATGAAGATCTTAGAGAGATTGGTTCTCACACATCTCCGCCCTCTAGTGAGCCCCGCTATGGACCCTCTCCAGTTTGCTTATCGACCGGGCATTGGGGTAGATGATGCCATCATCCACCTTCTGCACAGGGCTCTGTCTCACCTGGAAAAACCAGGGAACACGGTGAGAATAATGTTCTTTGATTTCTCCAGTGCTTTTAACACCATACAGCCCAGGTTACTGAGAGACAAGCTGGGCCTTGCTGGAGTGGACCACCACCTCTCCAACTGGATCCTAGACTACCTCACAAATCGACCTCAATACGTGAGAGCCCAAGACTGTGTGTCAGGTACCGTGATCTGTAATACGGGGGCACCTCAGGGTACGGTTCTCGCCCCTTTCCTCTTCACACTGTACACTGCTGATTTTAGGTGCAACTCATCCAGCTGCTACCTACAGAAGTATTCTGACGACTCTGCAATAGTAGGCCTCATCACAGACGATGATGACAAGGAGTACAGAGAACTGAACCGGTTTTTTGTGGACTGGTGCCACCAGAACCACCTGAAGATTAACGCGGGGAAGACCAAGGAGATGGTGGTGGACTTCCGTAAAGGCAGATGCCCTCCAAAACCAGTGGACATCCTGGGGACGGGCATCGAGATTGTGAACACCTATAAGTACCTGGGTCTGCTCCTTAATAATAAGCTGGACTGGGCAGATCATATGGAGGCCCTGTACAGGAAGGGCCACAGCAGGCTCTACCTGCTTAGGAAGCTGAGAGCCTTTGGAATCCGGGGGGCACTTCTTAGAACTTTCTTCAACTCGGTAGTGGCATCAGCCATCTTCTTTGGAGTGGCCTGCTGGGGGAGCAGTATATCAACCAGGGACAGAAATAAACTTGACAAGCTGATTAGAAGGGCCAGCTCTGTCCTGGGGAGCCCACTGGACCCAGTGCAGGTGGTGGGTGACAGAAGGATACTGTCTGTGGTGAGCTCCATGCGGGAGAATAACTCCCATCCCATGCATGAGACTGTGATCGCGCTGGGCAGTACTGTCAGTGACCGACTGCTCCACCCTAGGTGTGAGAAGGAGCGCTATCGGAAGTCTTTCCTCCCCACCGCGGTTAGGCTGTACAACCAACACCGACCTAAGCGGAGATCATTACATACAGACAACTGAAATATCTCTCTGCCTGTTATATCCCCCCCCCCCCCCTCTGCTACGTCCTGTCTGTCTGTCTGCTATTAATGTAATGCCTCTCACCTTGGAACATTCCTGTACATGTTGTATTTGTATCTGCTTATCTTATCTTTGCTGCTGTAACACACTGAATTTCCCCATTGTGGGACTATTAAAGGATTATTATTATTATTATTATTATTATTATTATTATTATTATTATTATTATTATTATTATTATTATTATTATTATTATTATTATTATTATTATTATTATTATTATTATTATTATTATTATTATTATTATTATTATTATTATTATTATTATTATTATTATTATTATTATTATTATTCTTCT